>VZTQ01010263.1:71463-96344 GCA_013400755.1 Pelecanoides urinatrix | reverse complement strand
GGGGGGGCTGCGCTGGTGCCGCTGCCGCCGGCTTCGAGGACCAGCCCCCCCCAGCAGCGGCTGCGCGGCGAGTGGGACCCCCGGCCCCGCTGACCCCGTAGCTCCGTCGGAGGCTGAGCCCAGACTTCCCCTGCCCTAATTCCCCGGGAAACCAGGCGAGGGCTGATCCTTGTGCGGCTGTTTATTGTTTTCTATAAATCTTGGATTTCTACAGAGCTTGCAGAGGGTTTTTGGGCTCGATGTTAGGGGAAATCAAGGTGCGATGTGCCCGAACGGCCCCATCCCTGGGGCATCCCATCACTTCGTGGGTCAGGCGGGGATTTAATGCGGAGTATTTGCTCCCAGAGCATCAAACGCTGGTTGTGAAACCCGGGCATGGCTGGGGCTGCGGAGGAGCTCAGGCTGGTGCTGGGGTGTTTGGGGTCCCCGTCGGTCCCCGCGGCTGGGTCACGGACAGGGCTACGGCCACCGGCCACGTGTCCCCTCGCCAAACCTCTGGGTTTGCAAATCAGGGATGGGCGCTGGTACCTTTTGCCTCGTTTCTTATATCAAAATCGAAGCACCCAGATAAAAGGGAGAGACGGGAGGGGTCCGGGCTGGGGGCGTTAACGCCGGCTGGGCGCAGAAAGCCCCCTTGGCTCCGCATTGCTCCCCCCGCGGCCAGCCACCCCTTTCAGAGCGAGCTCTGGGGATGAAACCCAGCTCCAGCTGCAATGCATCAACCTACGGACGGGCACACGCATGCTCCCACGCATGCCCCGGCTTGCACACGCGTGTGCAGGCGCAGCCGAGCCGGAGTTGGGGCCGGCTGCTCCGGGAGACCGGGTGCGAGTGGCATTTCAATGCAATCCGGGCGGGAACAATGAGGTGTGTTTTTAAGGGACTGTGAAAGGGGGGTTTTTGCTGAAGGACTGAAAAGGCGGCGGGGGAGGAGGGAGCCGGGCAGCCCCTCCATTAGCTCAGTGCAGCAGCGAGAACAGCTGTGAAAAGAGCCCAGGCCTTTTTCCCACGCCCAGAGGAGCGGAGCGAGGGAAGGAGCCCTCCCAGCAAGGTCAGATCCCATCACTAATATATACACAGGCTGTGCCCTCATTCACGTCACCCCGGCGCAGGTTTGTTTAAGGCACACACACACTGACACTAATTTCTCCTCACCCTCGCTCCCCCAGCCGGCCCCATTATGGTCCCCGCTGCATTAAACCCTCCCCGTGCCCCGGCGACGGCTGGCGGCACCGAGGGTTGGGTGGGTTGTTTTTTATTTTATTTTATTCTCTCCCCCCAACACCTGACCGGCAAGGTCAAGACGAGCTGCCCGCGCCGCGGCGGCGGCGATCGGCTCTGTCCGGCAGCTGCTGCGCCGGGGCCGGCTCGCAGGAATGCGCCGCGACGGCCGGGTCCCGCAGATGGGACCTGGCGGGGGTTTGACACCCGGGACTCAGCTGGCGGAGGCGGGTGGGGGATGCTGAGCTGAAGGGGGGGGTAATTTCATTCTGTCCCCCCATCCTGGCTCCGTGCCTTCATGGGAGCGGGGCTGATCGGTGCCGACGGAGGTCCGGCCCCGAGGCTGCTCGTCGGGAGGATGAAATTGGGGGTCTTTGCTGGAGCCCAGTTAAAGGGTTGATTCAGATCCCCCAGCCCCACTGGGGAGTGAGCCTGGTGGCTCCGGTGCTGCCGGCGAGGTCTGGCTGGTCCCGGCACGGTGCTCCAGCCGCCACCGGCGCAGGGCTCGGCGATGGCAGGAGCAAGCCCTCCTGCCCGTCCCGGTGCCGGCCGGACCCCACTGCCCCGCGGGGCGGTGAGCCTGGCTCGGGCAGCTCTGCCCCTGCACTGCCACCGTCCCCGTCCCCTGCTCCCCAGCACCGCGGGGGCTCGGGGGGACGCGGCATGGGGCTGCCGGGGGTGCAGGATGCGTGCGTGCGGGGCTGCTCTGCAGCCCTCCTAAGGGGGTGCGCAGGGGTGAGGGGGGGGCTCCCCTCCTGGTCTTCCCATGCCAGGATCCGGCCGCAGCGGCTCCCCGTCCCCCCTCGCTCCGCGGTGCTGCCGGCCCGGCCAGGCATCTGCCGAGAGACGGGCAGCAAATAAATCAGGTCTTGTTTATTCTCGTGCCTGGGCTTGGTGTGTGAGTTCATTTTAAAACGTTCTGCCTTAAATTACAGCCTAATAAATCAATACCCACTTAGCGATGCAAGCGAGCGGGAGCAGTTTGTGCAAAGAATTAAAGTTGCCTCCGCGGCTCTCGGGCTTCATGAAGAGAAAGAGAGCGAGTCCTGCCAGGACCCTGTCCCAGGACACGCGTGTGCATGGCTGTGCATGGCTGGGACACACATGTGAGTGGCTTTGGATGGCTGGGACACGCGTGTGCATGGCTGTGCGTGGCCAGGACACGTGTGTGCATGGCTGGGACATGTGTCATGGCTGTGCATGGCTCAAACATGCACGTGCATGGCTGTGCGTGGCCAGAACACATGTGTGTATGGCTGTGCATGGCTGGGACACGCGTGTGCATGGCTGTGCATGGCCAGGACACGTGTGTACATGGCTGTGAGTGACAGGGACACGTGTGTACCGCCAGCCGCCCCGTGCGGGGGCTTGGGGCAGCTCAGAGCTAACCCAGCCCCCCCAGCTCCTCTGACGTGGGGTCTCTCTGGATTCCCCTCCCAAAAAGGCGACGATCCAGTTCCCCCCATCCAGCTCCCACCGGTCTCTGCCTCTCTGGGCACTTCGTTATGCCCCCGCTAACGGCTTTCCCTGAGCATCCTCCCCCCTTCGCCCCTCCGCTCACACCTTTCACTTGTCTAATCCCCTTGTATTTGCCTGGGCCGCCTTCCAGGGCCACCCACCTCTTTATAGGGCCACTGCTAAGTAAACGCTGCCTTTGCTTTGCTAAACGGGGACTCCTCCTCGGCGCAGTCGGGGTTAGCGGGACCGGACCTTTCATGTGCCGCTCGCCTTTCTCGGGGGCTGCCCCTTCGCCTCCTGGCACGGCACCCTCCATCCTCCTCCTCCTCCTTCCTGGGGATTCGGGGCACACCGGGGCTC
Organism: Pelecanoides urinatrix; assembly: GCA_013400755.1. Classification (NCBI taxonomy): domain Eukaryota; kingdom Metazoa; phylum Chordata; class Aves; order Procellariiformes; family Procellariidae; genus Pelecanoides; species Pelecanoides urinatrix. The sequence continues at coordinate 93,305 of VZTQ01010263.1, read as the reverse complement.
TCGGTGCCCAGCACCGGGGCTGCCACAGCCCTCGGTGCCATCGCTGCCTGCTCCCACCAAAGCCGCCCTTGGCGATGCCCAAGGACCCTCGTCCCCGTCCCCCGCCCCGGCTTGTGTCGAGGCCAGTTTTGTCCCTCCCCCTCGTCTCCCTTGCCAAGCCCTGACACTTGATGGCAGCCCATTCAAAATGCATGGGCTCCCCTTTCCAAGCGCCCCGGTCCTTTTGAACTAAAAGGATTTTCTCAGAGGCTAAGTTCAAATGTATGGCCGTTATTTATTTATCACCCCGCTATGTATTATTCATTTATTTAAAAATGTATGGCAGCTGGGAGCCCCGTGTTTAATCACCCCGCGGTTGGCGAGGGCCAGGTGGAGCCGGCCCCTGGCTCCGTCCGTAACCTGGTGCGGTGGCTGCCGCCGGCCTCACGCCTGATTTCCCGTGAAACCAGCCCAAAGTCACCCCAGCCCCACGCCAGCCAGAGCGGGGCGGCCGGGCTGGAGCCGGCGTTTCGGGGGGGTGCCAAGGACCTGCGGAGCCCCGCTGCTGCGTGTCACTGGTAGGTGCATGGGACTGGCATCCTCCCCCCTCCCTGGCACTGGTTTTTGGGTTGGGGACGGGGACGTGCGCTGTTCGCTGCCTGGCTGGCCCCGGCCACTGTCCCCAACTGCTGCCCGTCCCCAGTACAAGGACGAAGAGGCTGACGTGCTGCTGATGCACAGGGAGGCTGGAAGGGGCTGTCAAAAAGAAAAAAAAAAAGGCAGAAAAAGGAGAAAACTGGCTGTGCTCTGCTTTCCCCGCACCACGGGGAGAAGGGGACGCATCCAGCCCTCCCGACATCTCCTTGTCCCTGCAGGGCTTAACACAAGAGCGAAGGACCGAGTTCCCTTGCAGGAGGAGCACGAAGGGTTAAGGATGCTTTCCTTCCCCGCTAAACTCCCCATGTCCCCCCCACGAGCCCCCACCACCCTCTTCCTCGCTGGGACACTCGCTAATTGAGACAGCTCCGGCCCCTGCCTCCCTCCTCTCCCCCTGGGGCTGAGCTGCCTCTTCCCAGGGGGAGCACATTGTCTGCTCCAGCCGGGTTGATGTAATCCCTAAGCCCGAACAATACTTCCCCACCCCGCTCCAGCTGAAAGGGTATTAGTTGCCCAATGAGATAATTACTCCACAGGCCACCCTAATCATCCCGCCGGCCCAGCCGCTTTCTCCGAGGGGCGAGGAGCTGCCCGGCTCAGCCCGACAGCACCCGGGGTGCGGGTTCGGGGTCCCCCGGGGTGATGCTGCTGAAGGTGCTCACCCTATGCAGGCACCTGGATCCCGAACACCAGCAGCAAAATATGCTGGGGAAGGGGGACGTGCTGCTGAGATGCCACCTCCAGCCCCATGGCTGTTGTCACCCCAAAATGCCACCCGTGTGTGGGGTGCGGGGTGGGAGTCCCGGGATGCTCGGGCTGGCGCTGCGGGCTGATGAAGCACGGGTGGGATGAAGCCGTTCCCGGTGCGATGGGCTTTGGGTTTTTCCTGAAGTCACGTCCCTGCCTGGGCCCCCTCGGGAAGGCTCTGGGCTGGCGGGTGTCCCCCGAGCACAGAGCCATCAGCACATCGAGAAACCAATTATCAGGCTAAAATTTTGGGAAACGAAATTCTCCATTTTTCATTAAATACCGGCATTTGTACAGACCTGATTTCAAAACCCAGAATTTCAGCAATTAAAAAACCTGCCCCAACCTATAGGATAAATGTGACCAGTTTCCTGAATTGATTTAACAGGAAATAATCCCGGTTTTCAGCTCCGCTTTGCGTAGCGTTTGCTGCCGGAGAGGCCCTGCCCTTGCTCGGGCGGAGTGTGCAGGGCCACGTGGCACACGTGTGGCATTAGCGTGTACCTGTGGGCACATGTGTGTACCTGCAGACGCAGTGTTGGCCGCTTGGCTGGGCCAAAATCCGGCGGTTTTCCCAGCTGGAAGGTGCCAGGGCTCCCTTTCCCCTCCCAGAGCAGCTAGGACGTGGCCGTCAGCCACAGAGCTCCCCCGTCCCCTAATTGTCCGACGTGCTGGAATTGGGGATGCTGCAGGACAACGGACTTGTTCAGGGCTGCCGAAATTAAAGCCTAGTTCTTACTAATCCTGCTCTTTGCGGCTCTGGCTATGCTGAAGTCGGGGATTATCCCGTCCGCCTTCCTGCGCGCTGGTACAGCAAGAGCGAGGCAGCCGGAGAATTAATCTCCTGTAGGTTCTGCTGATCCCATCCCCAGGAACGGCGGCCGGGGGGGGCCTGGAGGGGCTGGGGGGGCTGGAGCTGGGCAGGGGGAGACGGACCCTCTGCCACCACGGATCTGTGTTGGGCTTGGGGCGGGGAGGCGGCGTTCGGTGGGATGCTTGCCGGGATGCTCGCCGGGACCGGGGATGGGGTTTGAGCAACGGGTCCGGCAGCACCGCAGTCACCGGGCTGCACTTCCCCGAGTTCCCAGCAAGGACTTTTCCCCCCTCCCGGCACCGCTGGGAATATTGCCGGCGGCACGGGGGCCGTGCAAGGCCAATGCTGCGGCGAGGGACGCTGCCCCGCTCCAGCCACCGCTCCTCCCCGTCCCTTTCTTGGCCGATCTCTTCTGACAGACAAACACCGGTTCTTTCTCCGCCGCAAAGTCCTTGTCCAGCCAAGCACACAAAGCGGATCCATTATCCGATGGGGGACAGAAAGGAGGGGCCGGGGCGGGGGGGAGCCGCCGCCGCACAATGCGCACAAGTGGCGCGCGGGGCCGCCCCTATTGTGTCTGGGCAGGAAGGGCCGGGACCCTCGGCGCGGCCCCCTCAATGCCACATTGTGTCTGAGCCCCCCGTCCCCTTGGGCATCCCCTTGGGGGGGGGGTCCCGTTCCCCCCCCCCCAGCTCCCGCCACCCGTCTGGGGCAGCGCCGTCAACTTGCCCTGGTTTTTTTGGGGTCTTCTCTTCCCGTCGGACACCCTCGGGAGTGCTGAGGGGTGTCGGAGGGGCTGAGTTTTTGGGAGCAAAGAGAATGGGGTGATGGGTGCCCCCCCGCCGGGCAGGGTTGGGCAGGGTGAAGGTGGGTGCTGGGGCCAGCGAGGGTGGAAGTCTTCACCTCCACACCCCGTGTTTTTGGGTGATAAAAAGGCTGATCTGGGGCAGACCAAGGCACCCCCTCACCAGCAGCGGGTGCTGGGGGACAGGGGAGATGCCCGAGGGCACATGGGGAGGGGGTTTGCCCCCATCGCCCACACAGAGGGGCTTCCCTCCCCACCGGCTCCTGGGAAGGTTTGGCTCCTCTCCCTGCCGATGCCATCCCGGCTGTAAAATTGGATGTGGGATGCAGGGATGTGATCCGTGGGGTGATGGAGCCACTCGACTCGCTCTCTAGGCCCCGATGGGGAGGTCAGACAGATCCCCCTCCCCACGCGGGGACCCGTGCGGGTACCCAGAGCGGGGTTTGTGCATCGAGGCGGGTGCAGGGACCTCGAGGCCCTTCGCCAGGCTGCAACGGTGCCAGGAGAAACCTTTGTGATCCCCTTAAAGCATCGTCTTGGCTGCTTGGACCTGCCCAGCGCGGCAGCTGGGCTGGTTAAGACGGCCCAGTGATGAGCAGAGCGAGATTGGAGTGGTCCTGGAGGTGATCGGGTGGTCCTGGAGGTGATCGGTTGGTTCTGGAGATGATAATTTGGTTCTGGAGGTGATCAGTTGGTTCTGGAGGTGATCGGTGTGGTTCTGGAGGTGACCGGCTGGTTATGGAGGTGATCAGTTGGTTCTGGAGGTGATCGGGTGGTCCTGGAGGTGATCGGTGTGGCTCTGGAGGTGACCGGCTGGTTACGGAGGTGATCAGTTGGTGTTGGAGGGGATCGGTTGGTTCTGGAGGTGACCGGTTGGTTCTGGAGGTGACCGGATGGTTCTGGAGTTGATCAGTTGGTTCTGGAGATGATTGGTGTGGTCCTGGAGGTGATTGGTTGGTGTTGGAGGTGATTGTTTTTTTCTGGAGGTGATCGGTTGTTTCTGGAGTTGATCGGTGTGGTTCTGGAGGTGATCAGTTGGTTCTGGAGGGGATCGGTTGGTTCTGGAGTTGATCAGTGTGGTTCTGGAGGGGATCGGTTGGTTCTGGAGTTGATCAGTGTGGTTCTGGAGGTGATCGGTGTGGTCCTGGAGGTGATCAGTTGGTTCTGGAGGCAATCGGTTGGTCTTGGAGGTGATCAGTTGGTTCTGGAGGTGATCGGTTGGTTCTGGAGGTGACAGCATTGCTCATTTTATTTTTTGCAGAGGAGAGATCCCCACCGTGCTTTGACCAGCGCAGCCCAGCAGCACCCAGCACCGGGGACGTAGCCCAGCAGCCAGGCCCGCGTGGGCAGAGCCCCGGGGAGACCCCCCGCCCCGCAGCACCCTCGCCCTGGGAATCAAAGGACGGAGGAGCCCCGTGGGGTGCGTGGACTGGGCTTGCCTGCCCGTGGGAGCGGCCGGACCGGGAGGAGGCTGCTCCCCGCACGGGTTTGCAGCGGCAAAGCTGTCCGTGGCTGCGGGGGTGGGTGGTTCGGTCGCATCCCTCCACGGCACGGGCAGCGCCGGCGCAGCCAGGCGAGGGAAGTCAGCTCCACTCCCCCAAGGATGCTGGAGACCCCCTCACCTCTCCCGGACAGGGTAAGTTTGGGCTTTCCTTGCTTTCCTCCCCCCTCCTGCAAGCCCAGCCAGCTGGCACCAGGTTTTCCCCGCAAAACTTGCCCCCCAGACGGGGGATTTGGGGGGACCGGGGAGCAGCGCCGCGGAGGGGGGCACCCACGATGGCTCCATGCATGGGTGCGCTGCCCCTCGCCGTCGGGTCCGGGCAGGCGGCTGTGATTGCCAGGCTGTGAGGTGCTGCACTGATTTTTTTCTCATTGTTTTTGGGGAAAAAAACAGCTTTTGTCCCCATTTTATTTATATTCCTCTTTGAAAACATTTAGATTCCCCCCCAAACCTAGTGGAAGACCAGGCTGTTGGTAACAGCTTTTGGTTGTTGAATAATTTACTTTTTCCCCCTATTTCCTTTTTAATGTACATCTAAAAATCTTTCTTCTATGACCCAAACCCATCTTTTTCTATGACTAAGGGGGAATCTTCCCCCCTCACCTCTTGCTTTGTCCCCAGCTGGGAGCGCAGCCTCCCCCCCATCCATCCACAGCTCCTCCCACTCTGCCCCATCCAAACCGCCCAAACCCCATTTCTCCTGCTGGCAAATATTGGATTTAGCCACACAAGCGACTTCCAGCTCTGTCTGGGAGCCTATTTTGGGGTCACGTTTCCATCCCAGCCCCCAGCAGCGCTGGGGAAGGGGGTGGGGAGGAGCGCAGCCCCGCAGCAGCAGCAGCATCGCATCCTTGGGAGTCAGTCAAGGGAGAAAAACCACATCCCCTCCGGTCCTCGCTCCTCCGAGTTTTTCACGTGACGGTGAAGCTGTCCAAAACATTAGAAAAAATAACTTTCACCTTTCCCGGGGTGAGCCTGGCAGCCGGCGCGGGCGCTGCCATGGTGCCCGTCGGCAGCCCAGACACTCAGAACTGGTTTTCCAGCAGGGATTCGGTTCACTTCCAGATGCACAATGGGAAGATGAGGAATATTATCCCCTGTTTTCCCCCAAAACGATGCCTGTGCAGGAAGGGGTTTGGGGTATCTGCTTGTTGAGGCTGGATTTTCCTGGCTTTTCCCGCTTGGCCAGCACCCCAAGGGGGATGCAGGATGCATCCCTATGGGATCACCCTCCGGAGATGGGTCTGGGATGCTCCCATGGTGCGGGGCCGTGTCGGTGCTGAATTTTTGGGGAACGAGGTGCATCGGCGGTCCCGGGGAGACGAACGTCTCCCCGGGACCGCCGCCGCACCTCGCTCCCCATCTCCCACCCCCTCCTGGGATGCTAATCCCCTCATCGGCAGTCGATCTCCATCCGCAGGGAGACCGGCACCATCCCGCCTGGAGACCCCAGGGTGCAGGGATGGAGTGGGGAGTCCCTCCAAGGGCGAGGGACACACTAATATCCCCCAAATTATGATGCCCCCTCGCTTTAAACCCCCCTCCCCATCCATTTTTGCTCCGTTCCTTCTCCCCCCTGCTTTTAAATAGCCTCTTCTTCCTCAGAGCAATATTAATGATGGGCGATGGGGCTTGTTGGTGCCAGCACCCAGCGCAGCCCCGTGCCCAACGGGTGCCCTGAGCAGATGCTCTGTGCCGCAGGCGAAGCCATCCTCCTCCTCCTCCTCCTCCTCCTCCTCCTCCTCCTCCTCCTTGCTCTAAGATGGCCGGCGGCCCCAAAATGGTGCTGAGCATGAGACGCCATCTGCAAGGCTGGTCCCACGCCCGCCCGTGGCCTTTTTATGCAAAGGGGAATTAATTAGATTTGAATATGGTAATTAAGCCATCAAGCCCCACCGGGTGCTGTGAGGTCCCTTCTTTTCTTCGGGCTTTCTTCTCACCCCTCTCTCCCACCGCCCCTTAACCCTTCCCCCTCCGCTTTTTGCACCCAAAGTACCGCTCCTGCATCTTAATTAAATGCTGCGTCTAGGCAATGCCATCGCTGCCCCCTTTCCCGCGCCAAGTTCTGTCCGTCCTGGGGATGCTGTCCGTCTGTCTTGGTCAACGGCCGTGTCCGCATCCCATGTGCTTCCGTTTATCCCCCCCCAAAACCCCAGGTGCTCGCGGGGGGATGAGGGCGGCTACCCAAAAGGAGAAGTGGGATTTTGGCAGGTGATGGCCGCAGCAAGATAATTGGTCCAAAATGAATTCCCCCAAAGCTGGGTTGTATTTTAAGCCTCTCTGATCCTCACGTTCCCAATATTGTCTTTTCCTCCCGACGGCTGCGGGCCGTGGGGGTCCCGGTGTCACCCGGGTGCTGCCCTTGGCTGATGCACAGGGACGGGTGAAGCTGCTTTTGGGATTTCTCCAGGGGTATTTTGTGACGGGAAGGAAAAGAATCAAGAATTGAAGGTGCTTTCAACATCTGTGCCCAGAAAAGGAATTTTTTTAAACTGGGAATTAAAGCTTTCACCATTCCCACATTTCTTAATAGCGTCCACCCAGTCACCCTGACCCGTAACTGCCGGGTCTGCATCCACCGGAGCTGGTGATGGTGCAGAGGCTGGAAAACTCCTGGAAAGAGGGAAAGAGGGGAAAAAAAACCCTGGAATATTTTTTATTCATATATCTATAATTATAAGGAAAATATTTCTCTTTTTTTCCCACGTACCTCGTAAAGCAAACGAAGGAAATTGGGAATACCTGCGGGAGCTCGTCAGAAAAGCCCCCGGGCGCTTTCTCAGCAAGATGCTGAGAACTCGAATCAGCTCCTTTAAAAACCGGACAATTTGCAACAGGGGCATTTCTGGCACAACTTTTAATTGCATCGGCAAGCTTCTTCCTTCTGAAATAAGAAAAAGGCTGAGATTATACATGTATATTACATATACACACATCTATGGGGGGTGTATATGGTGATACGGTGTGTATATACAGTCGGTGCTGGTAAGAGGCTCCAGGGGTTCGGCCCCAGCCGGCAGCTCCCCCGCAGCGCCGGCTCTGAGCGGCATCGCGGGTGCTGGGTACGGGCACCCCAGCAGCCGCTGCAGGCACCCGCTCCCCGCGGCTGCTGCGACGACGGGCACGGACCTCCCCCTTGGCCTCAGGTTGGGTGAAAAAAGGGAGAAATGGTATTTTCCTCCTCTAGCTCCCTGCGGGCGGGCACGGGGAGCTTGGCAGTGATGCTCTGGGCACCTTTGGGGACCAGTTCCCGGGCTCTCCTCATCCCGGAGCAGGCTCCGGCTCTCTCCCGGGATGCTGATGGCATCTCCTGGGCTGCATTTCGCAGCTCAGCCTGAAATAGGACCACGAGACCCTCCTGCCCCAGGGTGCTCGTCCCCACGGCCACGGTCCTCCTGGGGAGGCAGAGGGGAGGGAAAATGCACTGGAGAGAGGGAAAAGGTGCAGGAGAAGAGAGAGGGAGAGGACAAGGAGGGAAATCTATAGAGCAGGAGAGGAAAGAAACCAGTGAGAGCGAGAACTATAGGAAAAATAATAACGTGGAGGGGAAAAGGGGCAGAGTGGAAGAAAGAGTGGATAACGGAGGGACTGAGAGCCAGGTCAGGGGCAGGTGATGAAGCAGCGAGGGGCAGATAAGGCAGAGAGGAGCCCCGGCAGTGCGGCGGGGGGCAGAGCGTGGCAGCCGCGGAGCTGGTGCCCTCGGGAGGATGCTCGAGGCTCCGGCTCACACCAAGGCTCAGCCCCTCCGAGGCTGGGACAACGGTGGCAGTGAGGACCCAAAGGTCTCCAACCACATGAGCATCCCCAATCCCCATATCTCATTAAGCAGGGTCCCCGGCTAACGAGCCCGGCCCCGCGGAGCAGGTGAGCAGCACCCATGGCAGGCAGGGCGGCTGCGAAGCGCAGGGCTATAAATCTCCCGCACGATGCGGGTGCCACCGAAAGCTTTCCAGCAGGATTTATCTCCCCTTCCCACTTTTCCCCGCCTTCCCGCAACCGCCACGTGGATTCCCCGCGGCAAGGGAAAACAAGCGAAGATGCTTTCTTTTGTCTCCGCCGCCCGCTCGGCCACGGCTCCCCGGCTCTAATCCGCCTCGGCCTCCTCCCCTCCATTCACAATTTTCTTCCCATCCCTGTGGTGGAAGTAAAGGGACAAACCTTTTCTTTTTTTTTTTTAAATCACAAAATAAATCAGTGTCGGGGAGGTGGCGGCAGCGCTGGGGATGGAGGGATGGAGACGCCCCGACAGCCGAGCCCGGCTCTGGCTGGTCCCGGGGTGACCCCGGGGGTTTCGCTGCCCTGAGCCCCTGCATGACGCCCACCTCAGCTCGCTGCTACTCATTATTCCTTAGAGCCCTCACAAACCATTGGTGCTACTTCTGTGGAAAAAAAAATAATATAAATATAAGTGATGGATGCGCTGGGGAGAGCTCTGCATTGGGGGAGAGAGGGGGGAAAAGGGGAGGAGGGAGAGAGCTTAAAAATTACAGTGGGAATTAGCAGGAGTCTAAGCTGTTGTTTGCGCTGCCCATTAGCATCTGCCTATTTATCTGTCACCAGATCCTTGTGGCATCTATCCGTCCATCTGGATCCCTGTCAGTCTGTCTGCCTATCTAATTATCCCTTAGCATGGCAGAGCCCCCCTGACAGCGGTCCCGGCGAGGCAGAGGTGAGACCACCTCAGCTGCCCTTCGCCGTCGCGGGGAGCGTTACCGACAGGCGAGCGAAACCCCGCTCACGCCTCCCACAGAGCAGCACGTTGCGGCGGGCAGGGAGGGTCCCGCCAGGCTGCGGGATGCGGGTACCTCCGACGGCGATGCGGGAAAGCCGGGCTGGAGCCGGCGAACGCCGGGGGCTGCATGGCAGGGCTTGGCCGAAGGGTGTTGATTGCCTAGGGGGGGGTGTGCGCAACACGGTATACGTGCACGCCACAGTATATGGGCACGAAACAGTATATGGGCAGGATACAGTATATGGGCACGCCATGGTATATGTGCACAACACAGCATATGGGCACGACACAGTATATAGGCACAATACAGTATATAGGCACGCCATGGTATATGTGCACACCACGGTATATGTGCACACCACGGTATATGTGCACGCCATGTTATACGTGCACGCCATGTTATATATGCACACGATGGTATAGGTGCATGCCACGTTATATATGCACGCCACGGTGTAGGTGCACACTACAGTATACATGCATGCCATGGTATACGTGCATGCCACCATATATGTGCACGCCACCGTATACGTGCATGCCACAGTATATGTGCACACCATGGTATATGCGCATGCCACCGTATATGTGCACGCCATGGTATACGTGCACACCACGGTATACGTGCACGCCACGGTATATGTGCACACCACGGTATACGTGCACACCACGGTATATGTGCACACCACGGTATACGTGCACACCACGCCACATGCTTTCGCTGCTCCCAGATGCTCCATCTCACCACGGGAAACAAACCCGGCGGCCTCGCCGAGCGCGGGCCCCGCCGTGCCGTGCCGTGGGCAGCGCCGGTGCCGGCGGCTCTTTGTGCCCGCGCCGCCGCGTGGGGTTTCTTTGTTCGCGGCGCTGGGCAGGTTCCCCCTCCCCGCCTGCCCACGGGCCCGGCTCAGCGCGGCCGCCGAGGAGCAAATCAGCGGCGTTTGCATATTCAGAGCAGGTGGGGGCCCATATGCCTAAGATGCACCAGACAAAATTAGCCACCATAATCATAATCAAGTGTGCCGTTGTGCGGGGGGAAGGGAGAGGCTGGCAGACAAGCCTGATAATTATGAAGCTCAGCATGTGCGCAGCGGTTTTGCAACAATTATGCCTAGCTCAGCAAGCCGGCGACGATGCTCGTTACAACCACCCTCCGTCGCCCACCCGCCTGCCGGCAGCTCGCTCCCGGGGGCCTGCGCCGGCCTCGGCCCTCCCCGAGCCGCCGCTGGGAAGGGCGCACGGGGCCGGCGAGGGGCTGCGGGCAGACCCCGGCCCACCTCCCTTCCCGGTGGGGCCAGCCCTTTGCCAGCTGCTTTGTGGTTTGGTGGCAGCCGCTGCTTGGGCATCCCCAGCGAGCTGCCGCCGGCTCTCCCCAGCCGCCCTCCCGCCCCCTCCTCCTGCAGCGAACCCCCCATTTCCCACCGGGACTAAACCCACCGTGTCCGAGGCATCTCCAGAAACCATCCTCCCCCCGCCCCATCGGCACCCGGCTGCTCCTGCCCTGCCTGGAGAGCAGCACAAACCCTTTGCACAAAGGAACTCGGGGGCTCCACTAACATCACTTTATATTTGCCTCCCAGGACTCCCCCTTTCCCGTCCTCCTCTGCGCACCCCACTTTTTGCAGGGGTGCGTTATCTCCCACGCGCCCATTCTGCAGATGAAGGCGGTGGCAAGAGGTGACACTCCGGTTTCGTCTCCAGCCGCCAGCGCTCGCGGGCCGGTGTCACGCAGCATTTCCCCGGACGAGCCCCGGGGAAGGGGAACGGGAAGGAGCCGCGTGCGCACGAGGCCGCCGGGAGATGCTCTGCGGCGCGGCGAGGACCAGCCCCTGCGCCGTGGCCTCGGGAAGCGGCAGCTCCCGGCTGCGCCGACACAGCATCGGCGGGATGCTCCACACGCCTTCCGACCCGCATCCAGCGGAGGAGGAGGAAAATAAATTGTTTTCCTCTTTTAAATAGGCTGGAACTGCCCCGGCTCTAACCGGGTCGGGGGGGCGTTGCTGGGGGATGCTCGTGTTTTCCCGAGGTGCTACAAGGGGACCGAGGTTGTAGCTGTTCTCCCGATGGATCGGCTATAAAGGAGCTCAGCATGCATGGAAATCACGGCTCTGCTTCCCCCAGCATCCTTCCTCCTTCTCCTCCTCCTCCTCCTCCCTCCCCTGTGGTGTTTGGGGGTCAGGACGGGCCACCGCCCCCAGCCCCAGGGCAAACCCTGCTGGAAGCACAGCGGTACCCGCAGCTCTGGGCTTAAACAGCCCAAAAGGAGGGTTTTCCGTGCAGGGAGGTTTGTGGACATACCCGGCATCCCGTTTCTGCCCGTCACCTCCCAGCTCGGTTAACAGAAGGAAGCACCAAACCAGCACAGAAACACCCGTTGGCACTGGAGGATTGCTCTGCTCGGCACCGGGATCAGCCAGGGGCTGGTTTGCTCCAAACTGGGGGATTTATCAGAAGATGATGGCAAATCTGGGAAAGGACCAGCTTTATCCCATGGCCAGCACAGAACTGCTCCTGGAACATCTCCCAAAGTCCAGTGGAACAGCCTCAAAATCCAGTTTCTGTGGGACGGGGCAGGACATGCCTTTGGGGATGGTGCGTGGGAGCAACTTGACATCGGGGGGTATTTCGGGGCCCCGAAGATCCGGCCCGGCTGCTGGAAGAGCCATTGGTGTCAGTCCCCAGGTGTCCGGCGAGTCATTTGGGGGTTTGCTGGATCCTTGCTGGGCTGTTTTTGCCCCCAAGAAGCAGGGAAGGAGGTGAGCCTTGGCAATTCCCCATCACTCAGCATCCGATCCACACCGGGTGGCTCGCGCTCTTATCCATGTGGGAATAGCGGCGGCAGCATCCGACTCAATTGACCAATTTCTGTGCAGCTGGAGCATCTGGGAACAACCAAACCAGCCCACATCGGCCCAGTTGCCCACCCGCAGAGACCCACCGCTTCAGCCCTCTTTTCGGTAGCGTCGGAAATAACCCTGCAGGAACCCGGATTCACGCCCGGTCCATCACCCGTCGGGGAGAAGTCACCCTTTCTCAGGAGTTTCCAAATCCCAGCAAACCAGGGTCATCGCTGTGCCCTGCGCCTTCACCGATCCTCCTCTTTCTTCCCCAAATGTTAAGGTTTCCCTGGTCGATCCCTTCCTGAACAAGCACCTTGGCTTAAATCGTCTGCTTTGGAGCCCGGGATGCGGAGGGAGCTTCCCGGGACCTGGATGGGCTCAGGGCAGACCCTGAGGTACCGGGGCTGCACCCGTCCGCAGCATCTCCGGCAGAAGGATCTTAAAATGTTCTTTGCTGGAGCTTTGGAAAGGAGCTTTCGATCTTTTTAATTGATGAGGAATTGGGCAGCGAGCAGAAACGCAGTAAAATACATCAGCAGCGCGTTTGCGTCGCCTTTTCCACCCCCCGAAGCTGGTTTGGGAGCAGAGCGACTTTGCAAGAATTGGGAAAAGCGAGAAAATTCCCCCCACCTGTTTGCTTTTAAACGGGCATTTTTTAAGAAAAAAACCCAAACTTGAGGGCTGTGAACTGTCCCCGAAACCGAGCCCAGGCGCGTTATTCACGCACGTGAGCTACCCCAGGGGCAGGATCCGCCGCTCCGCACCCCACGGGGCTACAGAGCAGCAACTCTCCGGACTATAAATTCCCAGATTCCCGGGAACTCACCAGCCCGGCTGTTATTGAGATGCAGGGAGCAGGGAGGAAGGTGACCGCCGACTCCATAAATATTATTGGGGGTGACGGGGCTGCGCGGGGCCGGCGGGCGCAGACAAAGCGCCCATTGAGCTGTCGCGGAGGCGCGACGGCCCAGCTGCCGCGGGGAGCCGGGACGGGGGTCAAGGTCAGAGGTGGCCCCTGCCCGTATTATTCCCCCCCCCCAGCCCTTTTCCTCATGCCCATAAAATTAATAAAGTTAACGGGGTATCGCCGGCTCAGCGTGCCCACGGAGGATGCCGGGAGAAGCGGGTGCTGACGGCAGCAGCCACCTTGGTCATGCAGGAGGGGAAACTGAGGCACCGTGCCAGAGCCCAGCGCCGCACCCACTCCGAGGGGGCAGCGCTGGTGTCTTTGTCCCTTGGGGACTCTTTTGTGAGTCTGTTTAAAAACACGGATGCTTGTTTGAAAGGGTGGCAGGCTTGACATGCCCAGCTGCGTGCTGGAGCACCCGCAGGACCGTGCCAACGCTGCCGGGGAGCCCGTGCCCACCCCAAATCACTCAGCACCCTGCGCCCAGTTCTCCCCGTGCCAGGGGTTTCTCCAGACGGGTGGAGAACTGGAGCTTTCAGCTGCCTGTGGGAGCTGCTGCGAGGGCAGCCCCCGGCAGCCCCGTCCACCCCCCAGGACCGGGGGGTTCAATCCTGCTGCCACATAAACTTAAATTTTTAGAATGTTTTACTCCCTATTAAGCAATCCCTTAGCAACGCTTGTTTCCATGGCAAAGAGCAAAGAACCTCCATGCTGATGCTGAGCTTTGCCTTAAACTAGAATTCAGCTCATTTCACTTGGCCGCTGCCCCGTGGGCCGGGTCCCCAGCACCCGCGGGGGCTGCCCACCCAGGATGGACCACGGGTCCCTGGTCTGGGCTGCGGGCCAGGCTGGGGACGCAGAGCCAGGGTGGGTTAACTGGGAGCAGGAGGTGCGCAGCGGGCAGAGCCTCTTCTTGCAAAAACGGGGGGCTTGGGGCACGCTGTGCACCCCAGCAAAGCTGGCGCCCATCCCCTGCCAGCCCCGGCTCCGCAGCTCCTGGGGCTTCAAGGCAGAGCCCTGCGGGGCAGCCCAGGCTTCCAAAATTGCTCTAACGAGCCCAGCCACCAGCGGGGCCGCGGGCTTTCCCTCCATCCCCGCTTTCCCACATCTCCAAGCCTTAACGAACTCAAGCAAACGAGGCGCAGGACACTGGGACAGCGCTGGGTGCCAGCGGGTGCTGCAGCACCCAACCAAAGGGGGGGGGTGCTTTAGAGCCCGAGCCGGTGGGGGCTGGCACCGCATGGTGAGAACTGCCCTTCCAGCAGCCTCGCCTTTCCAAAGGGGCATGTGAGTCACTTAAAAAATTGGGATTCCTGCAAAAAATCCAAACGGAAAGGGTATTTTTTCGTTTTCAAAAAATCCCAGCGACGGTCTGTGCTTTCCTTGGCGTTTTCAAAGAAATGGGTTTAATTCCGATATATCCAGCCTCAACGGAAAAAAGCTCCACTTGGGAGCGATGGCAGGTTCCTGGGATGGACCCTCCATGGGGACATTCCCTCCAGGAATCACCCAGGGTCCCTGTTTTCCACCTCAGAGCCCAAAATCAGTACTTCTGTGGGTGCGAGATCCCTGGCAGACCTGGCATTGCCGGGTTTGCCCGTCTCCGTCTCCCCGGGAGGAGAAAGGAAACTCTCCTTCCTCGCCGCGCTTTTATTTTGCTGCAGCGGTAACAAAATCTTGCGGCGGTTTGTGCCCTGAAGGAGCCTTAAAACCTCCCAAATTTGACAGCCAAAAATAGCTATGGCTCTGCTTGTTTCCAAGCGTTCGCTAGCCCTGATTTATTTACCCCGGTTATTTGAATCCGTCGCGCGCTTTGAATCCCAAATCCTAAGCAGAATGGAAAAAAACCTGCATCTGTCATTTAGATGCTCTCGCGCTCGTTTAACGGGGGGGATTATCATTTCTCCTCGACGAAAGGGTGTCCCTGCACTGGGGGTCCTGGGGAGGGCTGGAAAAGCTGAACAACATCATGGCATTACCGGCTCCTGGGATTTCCAAGCATCTGGACCGTGCGGCCGCTCCAGGAATATTTTTCCCAGCCCTCGATATCCCCGTTCGCGGTGGGGGAGGCCGTGGGGCTGCAGGTGAGCAGAGCTCGGGGGGACCCGTGGGCTGAATCACGCAGCGGCTCGGGAGCGTTGGCACCCCCGTGCACCCCCCTGCGCGCGCCGGAGCCCCCCCGCGCCGGAGCCCATCGGTGCGGGTGGAGAAGCCCCCGCCGCGTCCCTCCTTGTCCCAGCCCTGCCGTGGTTTTGTGCCCAGCGCGTCGCTCGGGGAGCATCGAGAAGCAAAATGCAGATTTTTGGCGCAGAAGGACCCAGGTTGAGCACCCGCGGGGCAAACCCCACGCCGGGAGGAGGCCAGGACAAGGCTCCGGGCGGGGGGGAGCATCCGAGGGCTTTTAATCATGGCAAATCCTGCGGATTTTCTTCCCACCGGCTTGCACAGCCCAAGTCTCTCTCCCTGATGGTATTTCAAGCCACCCGACGCCGACTCTTGGCTCACCGTAGCTCTGTTTGGAAAGTTCTGAAATTTTGGGGCACTGGACGATTTGGACTGGATGATCCCCCCTGCTTGGGACCAGCATCTCCGGCACCGAGCAGCCGCTGGGCCAAGGACGGGCTCAAAACCTTCCCAAATCTGGAAAAGAAGGGAGGAAGGGCAGCGAGGGTGGATGGGGCTGCGGGGAGAGGATGGTGCCCCCCATCCTCCTCGTCTTCCCAGCTCCCCCAAAACAGGCTCAGCTTTTCTCGTGCGCACACACACGCACGCTCGCCTCCGCCTCCCTGCTGGAGAAGGGGCGAAAGTAATCCCCATGGAAATTTATTTAAATGAATTCCCTGCCTGGACACTCAAGCTGTTCCCAGCCTGGCGAGGGCAGGGCAGCCGGGGGAGGAGGGAGCGTGGACCCCCCGGGCACCCCAGTTTGCCCATTACTGCCACATCTGACGGGGTTATTCCCCCCCAGACTGCTGGGCCGTGCCACAAACCCAGGCTTGGGCCAACAAACTGCCCCGCGGCTCCGGGGGGTCACTCGCGTCTTGCCCCCAGGCTGGAGCAGGGAGAAGTTGCCGGTGGCTCTCGGCAAAGGTCGGTGGGGAACATCCAAACAGGTTGGTTTGTGCCCCGTAAGCAGCTGGGCTTGGTCGATTTGTTAAGGAATAGAGAAATTAGCTGAGCGTTTCAATAAATAAGAAATATGGGTTTTCCTGCCCAAAACACGCTTTGGTTAATTAATTAATTTCGGCCTGCGTGCAGCAGCGAGATCGAGCCCTTCCCCTTCCCATGGCACTGGGTGAGCTGCTGAGCTCCTCATCCCGGCCCCGGCCGTCCCTGCGCCGGGCGCTGCGCAGATCTCGGCTCGAGTGGTCTCACAGGGGAGGTGGGGGGCAGGCGGGGACCCCCTTGGCCCCAGGGAGGCCCAGCAAGCACCGCCGTGCACCCCAAGCTCCCGGGAAGCGTGGGCAGCCCCCGTGCGTGGCCCCGATCCCGTGAGGCAGCGACGGAGCCGGCCCCGGGAAGGGGGATCCGGGGTATCTGCATCCCCCCGGACAAGGCTCCTTTGAGGTGGGGCACAGACGTGGTGTTGTCAGCGCAGGGAAGGGGCGAGGGGGGTCCGGGAAGAGGGTCTGAGGTGGGATTGTGGTGGGAAAGGTTGGGTTGGCAGGGAGCCTGGCTCCGCAGGGGACCGCTCCGGCAGCGAGCATCCTCCCCGCACCCCGGCGGCTCTGCAGCATCCCGGAGGGAGAGCCCCGCCGGGCCCCGGCAAAGCCCAAGCGTAAAAGCATCGAGGAGGAGCTTTTCCAAGCGCAATATTCCTGCTGGAGCATCAGGCGATCTCTGCCCGTATTATTGCGCTGACGCCTTCCCCAGCCCTGCGTGGGCATCCACGGGGTGGGGATGCACGGCCCCGTGGGCATCCCCGTGGGCATCGGTGGGCACGGGATCAGCGGGGCTCGGGGGAAGGAGCCCCCCGATCCGCCGGCACTGATTCCCCACCCCACACAGACCACGGAGGGGGACGGTCCTGCACCCCGGAGCTGGCAGAGCCCTCGTGGGGGGGAGCAGGGCTGGGTGCGCCAGCAAGACCAGGCACTTCTCGGGGATTTATGCCGTGCAGCACTTGTCAGCGCAGCTTCAGCACCCCGTAAAGCAACGCCGAGGGCCGAACGTGAAGGGAGAGCGCAAGGATGCCCCGACCGGCCCATCAATGAGCGAATTCGGGCTCAGGCCCTGCAAAGCTGCGTATGGGAAAGGCTGGAGGGGGATGCAGCCGGAGGCGGGGGGGGGAAATGTGGGATGAAGCTGGAATTAGGGGAGGGGGGTGCGCACCGTGCCGCGGCGTGGCAGCCCCGGTGCCGGCAGCAGCTAACGCCATTTATGTTCATCCGCAGGCAGCCGCCCGGCAGCGCAGCGGGGGCTTTGCTGCCTGCACCCCACATTGGGACCCCCCCCAGCAGCCGGCGGCAGCAGGGACATGAGTGAAGAGGTGCCAGCGCGTGCCCCAGGGACGGCGTGAGGCTCAGCCTGTTCGCAAGAGACCCGGCACTAAGCGCGGCTCTCGGTGAGGATTTTTTGGAGCTGCCCGTGGGAACGGGGCGGGAGGTGGGGACCCCGGGAACCCCACAGCAGTGCCCAGCCCCCCCCAGAGCTCTCGCTGCTTTGGGAGCATCACCTTAAAGGTCTTGCATGAGCTCGGCAGGACACAACCCCCTCTCCTGCCCGGGTGGGAGCTCTGCTCCCCATTAGACACCAGCAGCGACATGGTTTCTCCTGCTCCTGCTGTCACCTGCCCTCTTTCAAGATGTCCCAGGGGGTCACCAGCCACTTAAACACAGGCTGACCCCAAACTCCTGCCTGTCCCCATGGCCAGACCCCATCAGAAACCAGTCCCCCAGCGCACGGCGGGATGGGGACTGCGGTGGTGGGGCGGGCAGGGAGGTGGCGTGGGGTGACACCGTCACCTCCCGGCCGTCCCGTGGGGGCTCGGCCCCGGTTCTCACCAGGCTGGGACTGGGCTGACACCAGTTTCTCCCATTACCAGTTGACACGAGCGGACACTGTGGGGTCCGGGTGACCAAGGAATGCTGGAGCAAAGCCAAGGCTCGGTTTGAAGCGTGGGCAGGATCCGTGCAGGTGCCCTTCCCCTCCCCAGGGTCAGGGCTTGCTCCCCCCCTTCCCACATAAGTAGCCCCACGGTGAAGCCAGATGTGCCCGGGGGGGGTCCCACCCCGGGGTGCCCCCCACACCTCGGAGCCAGACGGGGTGCACGGGCCGTGAGGTGACATCCCGGGAAGCTGGAGGGACGCAGAGCCGCTGCCACCGAGCCCGAGGCGTCGGGAGGAGGAGGTCTGCAGCTTGACCAGGCGAACGGGAAGAAAAATCACGTGCATTAAAGGTGTTCAAAGCCCCCAGCCGTGTCGCAGCCTGGTCTCCCTCGCGCCGCTGGTGTTTCAGCAGGATTTTGCCCCTTTTTCTTGCAGGACATCCCAAATCCCTGCGAGACCCGGTGTCCAGGGTGTGTTTCCTTCCCAATGGGTCGAGCTTTTATCTCTGCAGCCCTCTCCTTCCCCACGGCGGGAGGTGAGGGATGCCCCGAGGGGGTCCCAGCCCCGGGGGGGACGATGTCCCATCCTTTTTGGGTTGGGGGGAGGCAGGAGCAGCCCAGCTTCAGGCTTGGCCGGCGTGGGGATAGGCATGTCCCCCCCACCCTCGCTCCCTCTCCCTCTCCTCGTTTCCACCCCTAGGAACTGGGTCTGGCCCCACTGTGCCGGTCCGCAGGGCTCCCTGTGCAAACGGGGACCCAGGAAGGATAAAAACCATCCAACACCACCAGCTCCCAGTGCACTGACTGGTTGCTCCAGCCCCAGCTGGTGCCGCTGGTCCTGAGACTCCCTCCAGCCCTGCAGACCCCCTTTTTCTGTCCTTAAGTCAAATTTCAAGGCAAAGCCAGAACCTGGAGAGCTGCAGCTCCAGGCGCAGACGGGGGACGAGGCACAGCGGCACCGCAGAGGCCGGTGACTCCGGTGGCTCACCAGCATCGGGGTGCCGGAGCCGGTGCCGGGGCCAGCCGGGGCTGCCGCGGCTCAGTCCCCTCCCCAGGGGGGGCTGTGGGGTCCCACCAGTGTTTCTGGTGACCAGTTAAACACAGCGTGGGTGATGTGGGGCTGGGCTGGCTCCCCTACGGATGCATCGGAAGGACATCCTCGCCGAAATCCCTGCCTCCGAACTCCCCCAGCACGCACTCGCCCGCCTGCCCGCCGCCGCCAGCGACCCAGATGCCCAAATATTGAGCTATACATTAAATTATCCCGGGAAAAGGGCCGGGAGGGAGCCGGAGCACGTCAGAGGGAGCGTGGCAGTTTGTTATGCTAACCGAGGGGGGCTCCGCTCAGGGGACGTGTCGGAGAGGTCTGAAGAGCAAGGAGTTCACAGGCCCTCTCCTTTTGTCATGCTAAAAGTGCAACACAGAAAATATATACAGGCAGCTGCTCAATGGAGCGTGAAATACAAGTGATTTCTCCGGGAGCCCTGGGTAATGCGATGCAGCCCGGACAATGCCCACCGCCGCCCGCCGCCGTCTTTGTGCAAAAGAGGAAACTTCTGCGGGGGGAACGGGCACAGACCGGCTCCCGGCCCGCCAGCTGCCCCAGCACCGTCCGGAGGTGCAAAGTCCCCGAGCCGGTCCCCGGCCATGGTGCCCGTGGGGTCCCCCGGCTGCGGGACCGGTGGGAGCTCGGTTGTCCAGGGATCGGCTCCGGCTCGGTGGGTGCCGTGTGGGTGCCAAGCCCCAGCCCTGGGAGGAAACGTCCCCCCGGTGCGTACGGGGACTGTGCTGGGCCTGGCACCCCCTCACTGGGTGCAGGGCTGGGGCGCCCCGTTAATTCAATGACTTTACAGCAGCACCGACAGCGCCCGTCGCGGCAGCTCCCTTTGCTGATGCTAATTCGGGCATCTCTGCAGGAGCGGTGTAAAATCAGTCCTCAAAGGGGCTTTTGTGTCCTGGGGGAGGGTGGCCGGGCTGGGGGTGCTCCGAGCATCCATCTTCCACCTTTCCCTCCGTTTTTTTGTGTCTCGGCGGAGCTGAAAGCCGACGCCGTGGGGGCTGCGAGGATCCTGGGGCCCTGCATTCGTTCCAGAGATGCGCAGCCACCGGTTTGTACAGACCCTGCGGCCAGTGCTGCGCCCCGGTGCGAGGCCTGGGGGTGCTGGGGGGGCCAGGACCCGGGCTGTGCCCAGCCAGTGAAGGGGATGGAGCAGGCTGCTTCCCCTGACCTGGCTGGGCTCGCAGACGGGGGCACCCAGCAGCCAGGATCAGGCCACTTGGGGCAGGCTGGGGGGTTTTTTGGCATCACAGCCCCCGAGTTCTGCCCCCCCGTCGGCGGAGGGGCTGCTCAGCTCCTGGCCAAAGCTGGCACGGGGGGCACGCTGGGGGCTGCATCCCCAGGCTGCCCTGGGGGTGCCGGGGGCGGGGGGGCGTGCACCCCCCAAGACGGGGTACCCCAACCCACGGGGGATGCTCGGGGCACGGGCGGAAGCGACATCTAGCGGGAAGCGCATCCCTTCGCCCGGGAGATGGATATCCATGGCAACCCCGCGGGGCCCCCAGCACCCTGCCTGGACCAGGGGCACCCACCAGCACCCGCGGAGCCCCCCGGGTCAGGGGGAGCGGGTGCTTCTTGCAGGGCAGGGCTGTCACAGCCCTAACGAACCCCGAGCTCAGCTGCCGTGCCTGCAGACCCCCGCCGTCACACCGGTGCTGGCACGGCGGTGGGCCCTGAACCCCTGACCCAGCACCAGCCTGGATGAGGCTCTGCCCTGGCCTCGGCCCCCTTCGGCTCCTCCAGTGCTCACAGGGAGACGCAGCCCGGAGCAGCGCGGGGATAAGCGCAGGAGAGGAGCCCGTTTATCCCGCGAAGAAGACGCGGGCAGAAGGACACGGCAGGCGAGGTGGTCGCATCCTGCCCCGCGGCATCATTGCTCCACGGAGGGCACCGGGGAGGTGGAAGGTCCCAGTTCAGCCGGCCCCGGGCCCAGGGCGGAGGAGGACGGGGAGGCCATGGGGACGGAGCTGCCCAAACCCCTGCGTCCTCCTTTGCCCCTGAAACATCAGGGGCTGCCTGCAGGGCTGGGCATCGCAGAGCCTCGGCCCGAGGGGGCCCGTCAGGTGCAAACACACCCCCACATGTATGCACATATGTACATAGGGGGTGCGGGCATATACATACATGATTTAATTTATGTACATACGTGGGGCTGTGCCGCTGTCCCGCACAGCGCAGCCGGGGCTCGAACCCGCGACCCCGGGGCCGCCGGGGACCACAGCTCCCAGGAGGCAGCGCCCGCGGAACAGGGCGCGGCGGAGGGCCCGCCCCCTCCCAGTGCCGCCCTTCCATTGGTCGAGAAGCTGTCAATCAGCGGGAGGGCGGTGGCGGAGGCGGTCAGGCTTCCTCCGGCCGCCTTTGCGCTGACCCCGGCATGGTGAGTGCGGGCCGGGGGGGCGGCCCCGGGGGGGGCCTGGCCCCGGGGGTGTCTGCCCGGGGGGCGCATGTCCAGGCTGTCCGGGAGGGTGCATGCCTGGGGGTGCACGCCCGGGGGGGCTGCATGCCCAGGGGTGCATGCACGGAGGGTGCATGCTGAGGTTGTCCCGGGGGGTGCATGCCCGGGGGGAGCACGACCAAGTGTGCATGCTCGGGGTGTCCCGCGGGGTGCAGAGCCCAGGGGTGCACGCTGAGGCTGTCCTGGGGGGCTGCATGCCCGGGGGGTGCATGCCCGGGGTGTCCCGGGGGGTGCAGACCCCAGGGGTACACGCTCAGGCTGTCCTGGGGGGCTGCATGCCCGGGGGGTGCACGCCCGGGGTGTC
>VZTQ01010263.1:0-68274 GCA_013400755.1 Pelecanoides urinatrix | reverse complement strand
GGGGGGGATCTGGGAGAGGTGGGTGGGCAGGTGGTCCCTGGGGGCTGTGGGCACCCCACTCATGGGGGGGTCGCTCCCCACAGGGCTGGCCGGCGTCAGCAGCAACCTGGAGAGCATCCTGAAGCAGCGGGGCTGGGAGTGGACGTGAGTTGGGAAAGGGAAGGGAAGGGGAGGGAAACGGGGGTTTTTTGGGGAGTGGGAACCCCTCCGGGGCTCACCGGCGACGGGGTCGACCTGTCCCCCCCCACGCCGCCTTCTCTGTCCGCAGGCTGCCCCTCGCCAAGCTGGCCTTCAAGCTGGGGCTAGCGGCCCTCTGCTCCTTCCTCGGCGCCTGCCTGACCTTCCCGGGGCTGCGCCTGGCCCAGACGCACCTCGACGCTCTCCGGATGGCGGCCGACAAGCCCCTGGCCCAGTTGGGTGAAACCTGGGGTGGGGGGAAGGAGGCGAGGGGGTCGGTGCTGGCGTCTCGGGGGCCGGGAGCCCCCCCCAGCGCTGCGGCTGCGGGGCGGCGAGGAGGTTTGGTGGTGGGAGGGTGGGGTGGGTGGGTGAGGACGGGTCCCTGCCCGCAGAGGGACGGAGGGAGGGGGTCTCTGATGGCTCTGCTGCAGGGTCCTGCTCCACCTGAGTTTCCTGGCGCCCGTCCTGGTGGTGGTGATGTGGATCAAGCCCATCTCGCGGGATTTCCTGCTCCACGCGCCCGTGGGCAAGCAGACGGTGCAGATGTAAGTGGGGCACCGGCAGCGGGTCCGACTGTACCCCGGCATCCTTGCTCCGAGGGGAAACTGAGGCACGGGTGCACCAGTCCACCTCCTCCATCACCAGCACCTCTCCCATCAGACACCCTCTCTGGAGCACGGGGGGGGTTCTGGACCCTGAGATCTCCCTGACAGCCCCCTCCTCTTGCCCCAGCATGTCGGACTCTGCCTACAACACCGCGCGCCTCTGGACCATCGTCGGCCTCTGCCTGTTGCGCCTGGCCGTCACCCGCCGTCACCTCCAGGCGTACCTGGGCCTGGCCGAGCGCTGGGTGGAGCAGATGAGGAGGGAAGCCGGGCGCATCGCCGTCCTGGAGATCCAGCGCAAGGTCCGGATGCAGGAGCTGGGGTGGGAGCGGGGGTCCGGGCACGGCCACCGGCCTCCTGCTGATCCCCACTGCCCGCAGATCACGAGGATTTACTGCTACGTCTCCGTGGTCAGCCTGCAGTACCTGGGACCCGTCATCCTCACCCTCCACTGCACGCTGCTCCTCAAGACGCTGGGTAAGGAGGCGGCGGGGGGACATGGGGGGACACGGGGGCTCAGGAGGGGCAGGATGAGACCTGCAGGTTGTCGTCAAGCCATCAGCATCCAAGGCATCCCCAGGCTCTCAAGACATGGTTTGCAGTTGGCATGAACCTAGTGCATGCAGCGAGTGTGCTGGGACTCAGCCGCCAGCACGTCTGTAGCGTGGGGATGGGGCTGCAGCGCGGGGACAGACCCCCACGGACCCGTCCCCTCTGTCACGCAGGGCACCACTCGTGGGGGCTGTACCCGGAGCCCCCTCTCCCCCCTCCAGCAGCGACCGCAGCACCGCCGCGTCCCGGCGGCGAGGACGGGGAGGACGTGCGTGCCGCGGTGGAGCAGATCACAGGCGTCTTGGGTGGCATCTTCACCCCACTCTTCTTCCGTGGACTCTTCGCCTTCCTCACGTGGTGGGTGGCTGCCTGCCAGGTCGTCACCAGCCTCTTCGGCCTCTACTTCCACCAGTATCTGGCAGCCTCCTGACTGGGGGGAGCTGGGACCTGCCTCGGGGCGCAGTCGGTGCCCGGCTGCTGGTCCCCTTGCTCCTGCCTCAGCTAGTTTCCCCCTTTGCACGTGCCCGCGGCACACGTGGACGCACATGTGGGGACATTTCTGCCACTAGCGTCCATCATGACGGGTTTTACGCATCCGGGCCAGCGTGAGCATCGCCTGCTCCTGCCGCCGATCACCACCGTGCCTGCTCTCGCCCTGCCGCCGCTCCGGGCTGCCTCCCTCCGGCCCCTCTTCCCCTTCCCGGCCCCGCAGGGTGATGGAGGGGCTGCAGCCGGGTTTGCTCTGACCCGTCGCGGCCACCCAAGGCTCTGCTGCTGCGTTTTTCTGGAGGGCAGCGGCTCCTGCCAGGGGACCCGGCGGGGATCGCCCTTGCGTGGTGGAGACCTCAGCAGGGCTGGAGCGACAGCGTGGCTCGCCAGCACAGAATTTGGGGTTTGCTCTGCCTCGCATTTGCCTCCGCCGGCTGAGGGCGAGTGTATTTTTGTAGGGTCGCTGCTCTGGCCAGCTGGGTTGGAGCTCCTTGGGGTCATCCCTCTGCTTCGTGTGAAATCCGCAGGCCCGGCAGCCTCGGCTGTTGTTTCAGAAATAAATAAGTAACCCAGAGCCCGTTTGCCAGGCTGAAAGCTGCCGCTTTGTTTGCGCTTTGTGGCCCCGAAGCCCCTCGAGCGGGGCAGGGGTCCCGCGGGGCGAGGGCAGCTGCCTTTGGGCGAGCAGCAGAGCCCTGGACAGGTTGTTGCAGCAGTGGGAAGGGGCCGAGCACTTGAACAGACCCTGCGGCCCGGCCCCATCGCGCTCGAGGGGGAACTCACCTTCAGCCCATCACAGCCGGACTCGTGCCTGTTCCTGGCCCTTCCCTCGGCACTGGGATCCCTGATAAAGCGCTGCGGGGGGGGGACAGGGTCCATCTCGGCCAAGCTCTTCCCCACCGCATGGTGGGTGCTGGTCCAGCTGCATGAAAAAGGATTAGGAGGTCTGGGCTGCTCAGAGAAAGGGAGCGGGGCTCTGATCCCATTTGATAGCCTTGTAATGGTCTTAATTCCCTCTTGCTAAGGGCCGAGATGAGAAGGCAGCCCTTTGCCCGGTGTTAACGGGGCTAATCCGGACACTCCTCCGCCCAGTTCCCGAGTACCCAAGCCGCAGACACAGTAAAAGCCCCTTTGCAAAAAAATTACAGGGAAATTCCCCTTTAGCAAAGAGCTGGGGAAACCAGAGCCCAGGGCAGCACCATTAACCAGCCCAGGGCCAGGAGGAATTTGGCTCCAGCAGCACTGTGGGTGGAAAGGTGCAGGGAAGAAGCGATTCCCCCAGGGCCAAGATGCAGAGGGACTTGTCTCAGCCTGCGCCCGTCCCATTAAGAGCTAGTCCGACTGCCTTGATGGCTCATTTATCTAATTTTCCTTAAGCATGTGGAGGAAGCAGCCGGGGGCTGAGCTGGCAGGGAAGCCTCCGCAGCAGGAGGACGGTTGCTAGGGCCTGGGGTTGTGCTGCATTCAGACACGCAGACAGTTCCTCCCCTGAGATCTGCCCAGACGTGACCCTCTCAGGCGGGGACAATGACTGATAGACTAGCCAAGAGCAGGAGACAGATCCACAGGCACTGAAATTGGGCCACATCAAATAAAATGAAAGAGCCCCCCCATCTTCCTCTCCCTAGAATTATTTTTGCTCTTTGTATCTTTGCTTTATTTAGGACGGGGAGCGGGCTGGGCTCCGCCAAGGGCCCCGCTCAGGCCCTCAGCAGAGGGGAGCAGCTGGGACCAAGAGGTTTTGCTGCTGCAGAGGCTCCGCGGGCACCAGGAGTCCCTGCTGGGACCCGGCTCTGGCCTGGCATCACCCCCTCCCCTGGAGCGCACCCACCTTCAGCTCCCACCGAGCCGGGCAAGCGGCCGTGGCCTGGGGAGAGGGCTCGGGCCCCAGCAGCTCCTGGAGGTCTTCCTTCCCACCCCACCGCCATCCACACCGAGATCCCCTCCAGCCTTACTGCCTGCATCCCCCAGAGCTGTTCCTGCCTGGAGCAGAGGGGAACTTCTAACGGCAGCTCTCTCCGTGGCTGGCAGCCCAAACCAACCCTCCCATGGAGCCAGAAAGCCAAAGGCAGGGATGCCACCCTCGGGGCAGGGTCCAGAGGCAGCTGGTCCAGGGGAGGTGGACAGGGACCGTTCTCCAGCTCTGCCGCAGGCTTCCTGCGAGGTTCAGTGCAAGTCTCAGCCTCTGGGTCTCAGTTTCCCCCTGGGGTACAGCCAGGACATCAGCTCTGGGATGCAGAGTGGGCTACAGGGAGGTTATTCCGAAAGGGCTGGATCTGCCTCGCTGCTGAGACTCCCCTACCTTGCAAGGAGTGCGAGACGGCAAAGCCTCGCAACGGCACATCCACGCCAGACCCTGAAATGCAGCCGAAAGCACTGAAAGCCCCAAGAGCTGAGCAGGGCTGAGCAGCAGCCGGGGGACCCCCAACTTCGGGGAAGCCGCTGGGCCATGCCTAAGCCGACAGTGCCACCTGCTGCCATTGCACACCCGTCCCCGTCGCACGCTGCGGCGCTGGGGACGGGGACAGCACCGGCCTCCTCTGGAGGAACCACAGGTTGCGAGCCAGCTCCAGAGGGACCTTCCTTCCTTCGAGCTTCTCCCGACTTCCACGGGAGGGACTCTGGAGAGAGCTCCGTGCACAGGAGACCTGGGTGGTTGGGGGCACAGTCAGCCCCACAAGAGGAACCCCCAGCCCCCCCACCCTGACACCCCCATGTTCAGTCCCTCGATAAATCCACCCAGATGTGCCAGGCCCCTCTCTCTTACGAGCAACGGATAATAGGAGACACCCCTCAGAGAGCCTGCAAAGTCAATTATATTTTTTATTAAATATACATCCTCTCTTGGCACAAATCTTAAAATATATAAACATTATATAACAAAGTGTCTTCACTGCAATAAAATAGAACTCCAGATCCAAGAAAAGCAGTCAAAATTGACACACGCACATACACACACACACATCGATGGTGAGGACACGTCTTGACAAAAGGCATTTAACAGTGTTTGTGCTAATATATGCATAGACCACACAGGCAGTGAACAGTGCTGGGAAACCCTGCATCACATGGCGTTTAAGGGGGAGACGGGGGCAGCGGGAGGAATCAGCCCCTACAATTAAAAACAAAAAAGGCTGTTTTGTAGGAAGGCCACCTCCTCCTCTGGCCCAGTCCAGGTAGGGAGGGTCCGTAACGTATGTACCCAGTCAGGCACTGGGGAAATGGTATGGGAATTATCCCACTGCATTTCCTCCTCCTGCTGCCCGCCCAGGACTGGTGCCAGACCCGCTCGGGGTTGCCGCAGTGCTTCTGCTCAAAGTTTCCTTTCATGCCTCATCTGCTTTTGTGCTAAAGACACCAGAGGGTGAAGATCATAGTGCTCAAGTCCTTCTAGGTGGAAGGCCATAAGAAGTTAACAGAAGTACCACTACTTTTTCATAAAAGCTATGCAACTGCTTTCGGAGAGTTTCCACGTACACCACACTACCCACCCCGTGGCTTTCCGTGACTTCATGCCTCAGGAGGCCATGACTCCTCTCCTGACCCTTCCACCACGGTCCTGCCAACCACCCGCCGGCTCTTCAGTGGCTTGGTCTTGCCGGGGCACTGGCAGAGGTCTGTACAACGCACGCAGGGCAAAGGGGTTTGCAAGAAGCCAGCTCAGATCTCACCTCTCGCATATTCAACCCTCCGAGGCTCCCAGAAGGACCAGCTCTCCCCGAGCTACCTACCCAGCAAACAGCCCCTTCCACAGAGCACAGTGGGCATCACGGGGAGGGACCGAAAGAGGGAACAATAAGAAGCAGCAGCATTTCACAGCTGTGAAGGAAAGGTGCTACGAGGAGGAAAGGCGCTAGGCTGGACAAATAGTTCAAGAACCTTTCGGGAAAACCTCCTGCCCCCTCATCTAGTGCCTTTAACTTCTTGCCCTCACACACCAGCACCCCTGCCTGGGAGCGGGAAGCCTAGCTGGGCTGTTTGGGCATCGCTATCAAAGCTGCAATTTTGTCATTTTGGATGCGTTTCATTGGACCTGATTTTCTTGAAGTGCTAGTGCAGGACTAAAGGTGCAGAAGCAGGGAGGGAGGGAGAGTAGACAAGGGAAAAAAAGCACTAATTAATGTTTGGCAGTAACGCATTAAGGAACAATGAGAAACATGACTTGAAAATAAAAGCAAGGAATTTGAGAAGAATAAAATGAAAAAAATGGGAATTTGGGATAGTAAAGAAGTTCTAAAGAAAAGAAGGACTAGAGAATATTCCTGTTAGACTTGTCTCCTTTCTCAGAGCTAAAGGCAATCCACCTTCTTGGCCAGCACACAGGCACCCTCCCTTTCCCCATCAGCAAGCCCAAAACTCCTCGGGCACTGATTCCAGGCAGCAGAGAGATCTGGAACATATCTCAATTCATGCAAGGATTAAGAAAAGGGAAGAGAACACTCTGTTTCTCCTTTTCTACATTCAAATCAGAGAAGAAAGGAAAAAAAAAAACAAACCACTATTTAAAACAACCCAAAGCAGCAACACACAGTTGCCCAAGAAACAAAAGCACCAAAACCATTACACACCGAATTCAAAGATCTGTCTCTGAACAAACACTCAGCCTGCAAAACTTGGAAAAACATGTTTGGCTACAATTCCATTGAATTAAAATCAGGTGCAGCTGCTAATTAAGGAACAACTTATCTGAACCCAATGCTTCCAGGTCTGGCTGGGCTTCAGCTCAGAGTGCCCAGGCTCCGGCTGAGCTGCCTGCACGGCGCGTCGGCCGCGAGGTGGGCGACGCCGGAGTCAGGCAGCCAGAAGCTGCCTCCTCCACAGGCTGCCCCTCCACTGGACGCGCTGGCTGCACTCCTGACGTGGCAGAGGGCACCCTGTGCGCATCTGCCCTCCCGCTCGGTCCCAAACAAGAGGTTAGTCATCCAGTGTAAATCCTTTCTCAGTCAGGTCCCAGGAAGAATTAAGCCACCTCTTGTTGCCATAGGGGTTCAGTGATGCTCAACATCTCGTAAGACAAGGTCTGCTGCGCTTGCCTCCGAGATGACCTACCGTGCTGTGGAGCGAAGGAACCCGCTCTAACTTGGATGCCACAGTTCAGCTTCCTCTCGTCTTCATATAGTACCCATCGGCCGAGCAGAAAGGACTGTGCTTCGAACCGGCAGCCTCCAAGCCGAGAGAGAACTTGGCACGGATTCACACACAGTGACACACATACACGCACGTACGCACAGTCAACTGCTGACACACCTAGTCGCTGGTCTGTACCTCACTTCTGTGGTAGGACGCAACTGCCTTAGTTATTTCCTCACTGGGCCAGACAAGATAAAGACAAGAGCAGAAATAATTGCCTTCTCCATTGGAGAAAAGAAATCGGACCTCTTGCAAAGGACTAAACAAAATTTCACCCAAAGAGAACAGCCGATCATCTTCCATTAGCAATGGGAGCAAAAAATAAACAGAATTCATGGCTATGATCTCTAAAGACTCTTAAAACAACACCACCTAACATTTCTTTAATTGCAAAGTAAATCAGTGACTGCAGTCGAGTTTCACAACAGAAATCGTAATTTGTGGGCTTGGAGGCAGAAATTACTGAGGTTAATACCCCGCCCATCCACAAACCATTAAAGTATGATCGATCCCACGTGTGCTGGGAACAACATGCATGCTAATACTTCAGTATGCTGGCTCTCCGCCATGTCCACAAAATGGAAGTATGGGTGCTCAATTCCTAGGGAAATATTTGGCATTAGAAGCAAGTTATGCTCCAAAGAGCAAGTGCAAAGACAAAAGAAAGGAGAAAGCTATTTCTACCAATTGTGCTATTACCTCCATTCCCATTAATAAAGCCATGACACAAGGCTCAAACTACAACAGCTAAAATACATACAGCAGAAAAGGACAGCTTTTAAATTATGCCTTATTTTTCTTTTATACATTACAGACTATATCAGCTGGAGAGGGATTTTTAATCTTGGCTTACGTAATCTGATTCTCAGAGAAGTCTAAAGTTTGCTCTGACCTCTCTTGCACTCCAAATTTAATATAGGAATGGAACATAAAACAAAACCGCCCCCAAATCTCCATTTCCCTGAAAACCGATTTGAAATAGAAACACTGAAAGGTACTTTACCATTCATTTTCAAATTGCAACTGGAAATGATTGGCACTATACATAATTTCTGATGGGTCAATACTGGCCATGGAGCCCATTCTCCCAAGGACCCAGTTGGTCCAGAAGAACTCTAGGAATAAAAGCAAGCAGGCTTAGGTGTGGACTCATGAATGGAGGTGACAAAACTTACACAGCAGGCACCAAAAGACAAGAAGGTTGTTCAGAAGCAGGGCCAGCAGCTTGAATCAACTACGAGGCTGCATTCACCAGACGCGAACAGCCTTTCAGGATAGCCAAGTATGCATCACGCGTGCATCTGTGAGATGTTTGTTCTTGCATCGTGCATAAAGCAACAACAATACTGAAGGATAAAACTGCTTAAATTTTAAGTACGTAATACTTCCTTTTCTAGTGCATCAACACTACAGTCTGCCAAATCCCTCAGAAAATGCTGCCTTTAAGACCATGACAACAACGGAGGGGTTTGGATAGCCCGAAAGCACTACTGCAGTTCGACTCAATCCAGTTTGTGAATCCAGGCACAGCCCCAACTCAACAACACTGACAACAAACATGAGAATTTGATTTACAAAACCGCTCGGATCTTTCCTCCCCTGCTGTCTACAGTCTTTGGTAATCTCAGAGGGACATTGCAAGCAAGGGATATTTTATGCAACAAAACCCAGAAATGAGAAGAACATTTGAAAAAGGGCAGCATTTCCAGCCAAAGCTCACATTCAACTTCCAGAACAAAAGAAGTGACCTGGACCTGTTAAATCCTGCTGTCTCCTGTTTTATGGAGACTGATGCTTACAGGTCAGAGGAATCTGGAATTCTTACAGACTAACTGGAATATTGCACTTGGCAGACCGCCTCCAGCTAACATGTGTTCAGTAACTAAGAACCGCCTACCAGGAGCAGCAGCCACTTCCCAGATTCGGGGTTCACTCCAACAGCACCGAGTCCTCTCTTTCATCATCCACCACTTCATTTGCCCACAGAGACCAGGTGAGGAGCCAGCAGCAGCACATGGTCGTTTGAGAGGCTCCACTCCCGGTATCAAAGAGTAAAACAGAAGGGTGAGGCAGCTACTTTAGAGGACTCAGTTCTGCAGAATTGTAAGAAGAATTTTGTTTAGGAAGGGTTATTTTCAGGTCGAGGTTTCCAAATAACTCAGAGGCTCATTAAAAAGAAAGAAATCCAACAACAACAGAAAAAACAAACAAACAAGAAAAGTAAGTTCTCAGCTGCAGGAGAGCAAGTACAAAGCGAGGGAACGCTAGCATTGCTCTTTCTACACGTGTTGTACTTGTCTCCAGCAAGGGCTGTGGGGATTAAGCTACTACCTTTCAACATTAGTGCTGTGCTGTAATTTACGGAGAAGGATCTGCGTCAGGTCAAAGGTTGTGAAGCTTATTCCCACTGCAATTGGACCTTTGACCCAGTTCATGCTGAGTCCTTTGTACAAGCCACGGATTAGTCCCTCTTCTCTTATAATCTCCTGCATGGTGAGAAGGATGGAACTGTACGTGTGTCCCATAACCCCCGCCGTCTGCATTCGCCGGCGAACCACATCCAGGGGGTAGGAAGCTGACTGGCCAATCAAGCCTGCACAGGCACCAAACAAAAGCCGCTCCGGAGGGGATGGCTGCAATTTCCCACTGTGATCTGGGAAAGAGAAAGTGGCAGAGTGTAGAAAGCTTCTTGTAATAAACACACGGCTAAGGTCAAGTGGGCTGAGAGCCAGAGAGAGTACTGAGTGCCAGAGCTCCTGAGATTTTGTTCCCAACTTGGTTGTTAGCTGACTTGGTACGTAACCAAGTCCTTCTGCACCCAGGACTTGCACCTCCTTGTTCCTCTGCAAGACAGAGATACTGCTTTTCTGCAGCTTGTCTTCTTCATAGCCTGGAATTGGAGGGAGGGAGGCACTAGGCATCCTCCACAAGCACAGAACTGTGCAATTGGCTTCAAGGCCCCGAAAAGGACTTGTACAACTGAATTCAAACCTCTCAAATTGGCCAAAAGCTGACACCATTTCATTTGAAAGCAAACCAAGTTGCCTTTACCTGCATGTAGTTTCTTCAACGTCTCGTAGGTGAAGAAGCTAAGCCCAGCATATGGAATCACTCCAAGGATGGTTGGTGTAAATCCCCTATACAATGTCTTCAATCCTTCCTCTCGGGATATTCGGATGAAGACATGAACAATATTGCTGTACCTAGCATGTGGACACAGGAAAACCAAATCTGTGCTGGTTAGTGACTGCACACACCAGTAATATTAACAGGACTTTCTGAAGGATCAACAATTAATTAATTCGGCTCTGAGCTCATCAAACAGCTCAGAAGGGGTTTCAGAAGCCTGTCTGCAAACGGAGAAGCCAGTCACTAGCTCTCCTGTAGCCCTATCACGACGTGCTGTCCTGTCTGTTAGATCTCTTCCGGAGGCACTGCGCCAGCTGGCCTCCGAGAGGACGACACGCAGGGTTTACTAGTGAGGTCTTTCAGTATCGATCTCCTTCCAGCCCCTGGACTAACCAGGACTCTGGTCATTTAATCAGTGCTCAGACCCCAGCAGTAAGAGGTTTATTACACCAAAGGCTCCGAGCAAGAAGTGACCCAGAAAACAGGAATAAAGTCATCTGACCTTAAAAAAAGAGTTCTGCATTTGTTCGTGGTGCTTGTACTTGCTTTCGTTAGGCACTTACATCTCCTTCGGCGTGACAGCCATTCGAGCACGGACCATATCCAAGGGGTAGGTTAACATGGCAGCCGTTGTGCCTGCCAGAGAGCCAGCAATGAATCGAGGAAAGGGTGTCAGCGCTCTAAAGTAAGGTGAGAGAAGAGACCAAACAGATCACCTGGAGACGGAAATACTATATGGCTTTTGAGCATGGCTCTACTCTATCTGCTACCGAATCCCTTCCCTGCCCTGTGTACTGAAGAGAGTCGGGTGGGGGGGGGCTGAAGCAGCTGTGGTTTGCCACAGCCATTCAAGACACAGGCTTAGAGAAATATCTGTTGAGGACAGCAAGCCTGACTTGGGGCGTCTCAGACACTACATGCCCAAGAGCAAGAGGCTCAGGCCATGCGCGCGGCTCAGATAACAGCACAAGGCTGGATCTTGTTGCTTCTCCTGCAAAGAAAAGCTCTTTGTTTTGCCTGCCCACTCTCAGCACAGGGAACTGCTAACTCAACGTCTAGGCCACTTCTTGCTCATGCCTCTAGAAGACAGGGTCTTCTTCTGACAAAGATCTCTCCTGTGCAAGGCTAGAAGCCCAGCCCTTTGCTTAGCCCCCGCACACACCCTGTTCTGCGAAGCCGTCATGAGAGGGGCCGGCACAACTCGGTACCGACAGAGCCTGCACAATGCAGAGAAACGTGCTCCCTCCCTACAATCTACGGTCCCACAAACTGCTCCATCCTCCTCCGCAAGGATCAAAGCCACGCTGCATCTTACTTTCCCTGGAAGCCGTAGTAACTCCCCAGGAGCTGCTTGTACTCTTCGTGCGCACAGAACTGAATGGCAGCGTAAGGGATCACACGGACCATGGTGGCTGAGTTCCCCCGCCAGAGACTCCAGAAGCCTTCGTTGAGGTAGGTGCGATAAATCAGCCTGTAGGCTTCCTGCAGGCAAGGGAGCAAAGGTCAGGCAGGGAGATCATGATAAGAGGGAGTCCAAACAATAGAGGGGGGAAAAGGTGACCCTATAGCTTAACCTCTCCAAATCCTCCTTCCCACCCCAACCACCGTGAGCTGATATCAGCTGTTTACGCTCACAACCCTGGCTCCAGAACAAGACAACTAAAACGTCTTCTCTGGGGAGACTGAACCAGATACATTAGAGCAAAAAACAGAACCGGAGTCAGGAAGACAGAGTTTTACATTCAAGACGTCATTTTCCCTCCGAGGGCATGGCACAGAGCTGGACTGCTGTTTGCACAAACCATTTCTCAACCCAAATTAATCTTCTTAGTGTAAGACAGAAACATTTGGATTATACATATTAGCACAGCACACATGGAACAGCCATAATGCACATGCAACAAAACATTCAGCGAGCCATGACAGCGATCAGCTCCCAAATTCAAATTTCCTATATACTCTGAAACAACTCCAGTGGTGGTTGGGGGAAAGAAAGCAACCACTAGAGGAGAAGGTCTAACAGAACAAAGCCCTGAGCAACGCCACAACGTTTACTGTCATGTCACAGGTAGAACCTGGAGTTTGAAATAGGACTGAGGACCGGACAAAGACATGCACGTGAAAGAGCACTGTCCTAAGGAGTATTATAAACAATACTATTTCCAGTCTTTCCCTCTATGCTCTTTCACTAAGAGTGCTGCTAACAAAACCCAAGCAAGAAAGTTAAGTAAATACAAACAAAAGATGCGGTTAGGGCTATTACTACCATTAATCAAACACTTCAGGTCAACAGGAGACAGACACATCACCTCACCTTGGCAGAAAATCTTTTCGAAGACACTAAAAAGAAAAAATGAGCATTAGGTCTTGCAATACATTTAGATGGATCTAATAAACCATACAGGCATTTTATCTAAGGGATAAAAATAGAAGCAAAAGAATTAACGCAAAAGAAAATAGAGATTCTTTCTAATAAACAAAGACTTTCCACAGGTAAGTGCTCCTAAACTCTCTTTAGCACATACGTTCATTCTTCCACCTACTGTTATGAAAACACTCAGTTTCTGTCACACTTCTTACCTTAAAGCAATAAAATAAATGAATAAATAAAAAAGTTTTAAAAACCCCAAAACTGCACCAACCACTTATTTTAGCAGAGCGTTTCCATGCACAGGTTCCAGCCTAATGCCAGAATCCAGCAAAGAACGGGTCTGTTTAGGGAGGCTCCACGCAAGACTGGTTTCACCCTAGCACAACTCAAACGAACACTCAGTTTCTTTCCTTGCCTCCATTCAAACTGACAGCATCTCTTTAACTATGTAATACACAAGGCATTTGGAAGCAAGATTTATTTGGCATACAGCAGCTCTGTTTTGTAACATTCCTACAGCAGGAAGGAAACCCAGGCTAAAACCCCAACAGCCACGCTAATGAAACATGGTTCCAATTAAGTGTCTATTGCAGTTTCTTTCAAACTCCTTCGAGACTTGTAACCTCTCAAGTGTATCAAACAATCACATGCAAATACATTTTCACCACGCTGCTCCTTTATGCAATTCAACACTTTTTTTTTTTTTTTAAGAAATAAAAATACCTCAATAACCAATTGCAGCTGGCTCTGCAATGGAAAAGAGCTGTTTTCCCTCTCCCACAGGAAAATTCTTCAGTCTCTAGTTCAAGGGACAACCTTCCTACACTCACATGACCCAAAGATGCTTTCCCTTTTCACAGGCAGGGAAGAGGCCCCAGAGTAAAAACCTTTAGGAGAGCAAGAGACTAAGAAATACTTAGATACTAAGAAATCGGCCAGAACGGGCAAGTTTTAATCACATCCTTTGCAGCGAGTTTAATGGGCCAAACCAAACAGGTCTTTTTATAAACGTAGGCCTGTACAAATTAAAGGTGATTTATACGGACAGCTGATGACTCACCCCAGTGCTGCAGTTTCTATCTCACCCCTGATCCTGACATTTGCAACCTTAGATGAACTACAGTGCGTGCTCTGGTGAGAACGCGCAGCACGTACGCATTGCTGCACGAGCATCTGCTCACAGATGCAATCCCAGCCTGCAGCCAGCCCAGGCTTTAGCTCCCTACGGCTTGAACTCCCTGATCCACATCCCCGCTCTTCCAGACCTCAGCCCCTGCTATGCTGAGAATGAAAACCATGTCAAATGCAAGTCAATTCAAAATTAAATCTCATCCAGGGATTAGATTAAACCTACCCAATTCATTTAATCTGGGATGTCAACCAGATTTAAAATTCTTGGCCTCACCAAATGTCTACTGCATTAACAGTCTGCGCTCTTCCCTTTGGGACAATTAGTGTAGCTGACAGTTCCTGCACTGAAACGGGGGAACGGAACAGAGCCCATGATGGGGCTGAATCCCAAATCCCGCTAAGCGCGTGAGAATTTTCTATTCAGAAGTTTTATTTCGGTTACACACTTTACGGGTTCCAAAAAGGGCTTTGTAATACAAAGCTAGGTATGCCAGCTTCAATGCCTCTTCCAGTACTTTTCATCATTAACTTCAACTCTAACCAAACAATTCAGCCGCAATACTATTCAGCTCTTAGTAGAAAAGACTGCCTACATTTGAGCAGGCACAGCCCGACATCCAGCCTTTAGCAAGAAACTCAAACAGCTCAGTTACCTCCCTCCAGTGTCACCACATCTCCTTATGTCGCTCCTTTCCCTTCCACACCTTATTTCTCCAAACCGAACAGACACAGAAATCCGGGCTGTTACCAATCGTCCCCTCAAATGCTGCCCTTACAGCGTCTATTTACCCTGCACTCCAAAACTCTCCCTTATGTCACAGAACACACGTGGCCAGCCAACGCTGAGGAGTCACCGGCATCGTCTCTAACCAGCAATATGTGCATCCGCGTCACACCGAAATAGCAAAACTCCTGCTGACTACCGTGAGACTTGGATCCAATAGTACGGGCCAGATGCACAGCTGATTGACACCTGCAATAATCCTACCAAGAATCAAACAATAGGATTTTAGACTCAATTCATTGTGGTATGCTGCCTGCATCCTGCCAGGTCTCTGCAGGCTGAAGGAGGGCAAAGCACCGGAGAATGGGCTGGCTGAGCAGATCAGAGAAGCTGTTCTGGATTCTGCTAACAATCAAGTAAGAGTAATTTGCAAAAGCCAGTGGGACTCACCTTGAAACATGATTTTTGTCCTATCCAGTGGAGCTACTGCAGTTTTAGCAACAGCACCAGCCAATGCACCAGACATCAGGGAGTTGAGCACTTTCTTTTTCTCCTGGTTACCCTGGAACAAAGCATTGTTCAGTATGACACAGATAATCGTAAGCAAAAGTTGTAGTATTTTACCTTTGCTGCAGTTTCTACCCCCTCTCAGGGACCTCTTTGGGTCAAAATTCTGTTCAAAATTTCAAGCATAGTAAATTCCTGGTCAGATCACGAAGAACAAAGATTAGACTTGTCTGCCAAGATGCAAAGTCCCAAGGCCTGCCACCTCTTAGGTGTACTGTTTCCTCCCTACTATTTCTAAAAGCTACGCCACCACCTCCTCATGACTTAGCCATGTACAGAAGGTAAGTTTCTTTCTTGCCTTTCCAGTAGCACACAAGCCCTATTTCCACATTGTTCCCAAGATCCTAAGAATAAAACAACACAGGTTTCCTACTATGACAAATGGAATGGAAGTGTTTTTGTTATTGACATTCCTGCCACAGCTCATATTTATAAAGCAGCTATCTTCTCGCAACACATGGGCAGAAAGCAAGTAAATGACTTGAAATCTAACACCGTGAAGGTTACAGACTGAAAGACAAGTCAAGACAAGGCTTAAGAATGTTAACTTTTGATACATTTTGTGTTTTCATGGAGAAGAGGAGTTAACTTTTTTCTTTTTTCAGAATGTTTCACAGCTAAAAAGTTAATGTTTATTACCAAAATACGTGGTTCAGTTCAATTTTCCATTCCAATCTTTGCCTGTCTGGTGCTAAATGCAAGGGCAGCCATGTGAAGGCAGCACTGTGTGAACTTCAGCCTGAGTTTTGGCCTAAATCAGACCAAGGTTCAGCGTCTCTTCCAGTGTTTCCAGCAGGAGTCTAGTAACAGCAGCAAGAGCAGGGAAGCCAAGACTTATGGCTCTCTTCCCAGCTCTGCCACTGAAGACATAACAAGACATAACCTTGAACAAGGAACGCAGCCCTGCCTGTCAGCTGTGAGCGATGCCCAGCCTCTTCCCAGAGGGCTGGAACTCCTTGGCTGT
This sequence comes from Pelecanoides urinatrix, assembly GCA_013400755.1. Lineage (NCBI taxonomy): Eukaryota > Metazoa > Chordata > Aves > Procellariiformes > Procellariidae > Pelecanoides > Pelecanoides urinatrix. The sequence continues at coordinate 52,438 of VZTQ01010263.1, read as the reverse complement.
CCTCAGAGAAAGCAAAAGTTACACGTTACGTGGCTTGCACGTACACTGTGACTCTTCCACGGCTCCACAGCCCAAATGCCATTGAGCTACTTTCCTTCTAGAGCAGCCACACAGCTCTTCTCTCAAACCCATTGCATATACCCAACAATCTCCTGCTCTTACCTCTGATGGGAGATGGGTTGATGTAACTGGCTCCACATCCTGCCGTTTGAAATCCACTTGCCCTTCTCTCACACCATTACCCATACCAGTTGCACTTACAAGTGGGCAGAAGAGCTACGGCTCCTAAATTGAAAACAAGAACAAAGCAAGAGTTAATGTCAAAAGTAGGAAATACGCAGGTAATAAAAACCTTGTACAGGAAGGAAGAGCAATCTACTTCCAGGACCATTTTCAGTAGGAAAAGCCCCATCCCAAGTTCCCAGCCGAGGAGCACTGCCAGGATCCTGGCACCATTTCCTTCCTTTAAGGTGCAAGTGTGTGTGGGGGGGTACTTTGGTGCTATGTAAAAATTGTGTCAATCATATTCACTCCTTTCAGCCTGCAAGGAACTCAGCTGCAAGCTACAACATCAAAATATCCATGGTTTCTAGAGAGAAGAACCAATCCGGCTCTGTCCTCTTCCATCGCTTACAGGGAAGACTTTGGTGGCTGCTCAGTCTGACTGCTGAGCATCTAGATATTGGAGAAGGCATATAGAAATTTAAAACCCAGCCTTGGAAAATGGAAAAAATAGTCACAGCAGTAAGTCTCAAAAGCCTGTCATAAGCAATTGGAGGTTATTTTAGGAAACAGATGGATCCAATGCCTCACACGTGCCATAAAGGCTATTTTGATGACACTAGCGATTTGACTGAAAGTAGCACATCAGTGATTTCAGAAGTCCCTTTCTTCACAGTTGCTATGCACATGTGCCTGTAGCTAGTGAATCAGTGCAGTTTGCACAGATGTTTCTTGCCGTGATACATGCTCTCACTTGCTCTCATGAAAGGCAAGGTCAGTTCAACCTTAGCTGCAGAGGATAAATGCAGAAATAATGCTTTAAATAGAAGCTATCACTTTAGCATCTAACTTTCTGATATTTCTGCTTTTTATGATGCAATTTTTTTCATCCTTAAATATGCAGAAATGAAAGAGCTAAAATATGAAAACCTTGAGTTAGCACAGAAAGGCAGTCTCTCAGAGTTCCGAATCTATTCACAGATAGGGTGTGTAACTACAAAGATCAAGTTTTTAAGCACCAAGCCTGCTCAAATAGCCACATTTCCATTTTGTTAGCTTCCTTTCAAAGAACGTGGTACTAGGAAATCTGAATTCCCAAATTGCTCTCCGGTTCTGCCACAGCCTTCTCACGTCTCCTCCAGCAAGTTACTTCACCTCTCCCGCACTCCGATGCCTAGGAAACCTCAGGCACAACAGACTGCTTACTTGGAAAGGCCGTCTTAAGACTATTTTTTTCCCCCTTTTAACAATATCCTGATATTATATGCTTGTCAGCACCTTTCATATTTGCTGACCTTTTCTTCCTCCCCCCACATCGCTCTCATAAATTAGTGCCAGACTTCACTTTCAAAACCCCTTGGTTGCGGCAGAGGTATTAACGCAAAGCCAGAGACAGATCAGCCTCGTCTGTATTCGTGCATGACCAATTTCTGATGATGAAGCTATGCACAACCCGTGCACTCAGTCCAAGGGAGGACAAACACACCTGGGTATCTTTAATGCCAGGCATCACTTGCTAGAGCTTTGGGAAGACATGTATCAATGTGTTTACAACTCCTAAGGGTGTTTTCGGGAAGAGGAGATTGCAGGATGTTGCTCAGAGAGTAGTAACTCAAAATCTTAATGAAAGGTAAAATCTCACAGTCCAAAGCACGACCTAAAGAGCATCAATGTTTGCACTTGGAAAGTTCTATCACGGAAGCTTGGTCACATCAGATCATGTGAATAAAAACTCCTGTAAGGATCAAGACCAAAGATGATTCAAAACACTGCGGAGCAGAGCATTTCATTAAATTATTTTGAAGAACACAGACTGTTGATTATTTCTAATTACTCCCTGTAGTTACTTCCTTTCCTTCTTATCTCACGTACCTGGAAAATGTATTGTAAAACAATGCCCATCAGCAAAAGCATGAAAGAAATCACAGGGAGAGATATTATCCCCAGCTATCTCAAAAAAAGAAATTTAGGTCACAATATCAGATTTATCTCTACCAAAAATAAGCCCACAAAAATAGAAATCGTGCTAAAGAGCTTAGAAATGCAATATGCAACTTTATTTTAAAACATGATTTTGAAACTTGATTGAGAAAGAGATGACTAAAGGGAAATTTTAAATACTAAACTGATGTTATTAAGCCTGGACTTATTTTAGAACATGCACATGCATAAAGATGATATCCATTTACTCAACAATATTCTCTTTGATCCTATTCAGAGATGTTTTTTTTTTATTTTTAGTGCCCAATGCCCTGATCTTACAAACACCTGTTTATATGTTCAATTTTACATATTAAAACTGCCCACATGCTCTACATAAATATAAGCCCTAAACTTGCAGAGGCTTAAATGTAAAAATAGCATTTATTATTTTTATTCACATCTGCTCTCTGCAAAGCAATGTAGCTTTGTTTTATTTTGGAGTTGGGCTGGATTCTGATGTCGGCGAGTTATTAACTGAATTCTGGCTGTTATGACCAGTAATGCACACAGGAGCCACAGGGAACAAAGCTTGGCTTTAAAGTTCCAGTATGAGTTTGTGGTGCCTGGCCATTAGAAGCCAGACATTATTTTGCATATACAGCAATCTGACTCGCTCCTTAAGTAATCCACTAAAGCCCAACATAGAGCAGCTGGATATTTTTTAAATCCCTGTATTTTGTATAGCCCCGCACACAGTCATTACTTATGTTTACGAAGTCACAGGAAACAAGAAAAAAAAAATCTGCGGATTAGATTTATTTTTTTATAACACACTTCTGTGTTATTTATATTGTAGTTACACGGGTCCTTGTCACACACCTGGACCCAGACTCCTCATTACTACATGCTGTAGAGCAAACCATTTCCCTACGAGAATATATAATCAGAAAGCAAAATTGCCAGCGAAGGCGAGTTCAAAAGTTAAAGAGGTTTAATGAGTAACATACACTGTGCTTTTACAACAAAACTCATGATAGTTTATTGAAAGTACAAAGCAGTTACTGCGGCATCCAGTTTCAACCCCATCAGAAAAGACCGCCTGTAACTTAGTCATGGTAATTCAGTCACAGATTAAAGATTATTTACCAAGTTGCAAAACAGGGAAGCTCAGGCCCTTCGTTTCTGGCAGTGCGATCTTAGACAAACCGATGAGCTCAGCTGCAATATCTGCTTTGAGATGGCCCTCTTAGCCCCGGGACTCTTTCTAGGTATCCTGCCCGTGTTCTAGCAATTGCAGAAACATCTGTGCGCTAAAACCAGTTTCAGTCCCCGCATACCAGGAGATGCACAGAATATGCTCTGCACATCAAAAACTAGAGCACTGCTAGTCTTTCCATTCTCCCAGCTCTCTCTAGCGGCACTTAATGAATACCTGAGCAAGTTCAATCAAGCTGTCAAACTGACTCTCTGACAAGTTAGACGTTCTGCTTTTCTTGGTGGTGATTTTGATTAAAAGGACAGGCGAGACAGAATCAAGTTATTCAGATGATAAAAGCAACCTACTAGGAAGAATGTCTTACAGGCAGGTGCCAGTTCATTGCCCAAAGCGGGGTGGGGGTTCAGAGAAAAAAGAGCTCTAGCTGTCCCAGCCACTTGTGAATCCAATCATGATGCTGTATTTCAGCTATTTCATTTGAACATATTTCAAATTACAGAGTCGTAAGATAATTAGTTCCTCAGCAGAAGAGCCAATGAGTTTCAGAGACCAGCATCACAGCTAAGAAACAAGCACAAATTCTCCAGTTAGGGCGTGTACAATTAAAATCACATTGCTGAAGTAAAGGCTTGCAGATTATTATACAGTCCCACGTTTCAAAATTAAACCTTATTTAAAAGTTTGACTTCACATCATTATGGCACGACCCGCCTGAAATTCCTCCTTTATGTGTTTTGCCAGCTACGCACATGCTTTCCTGTGGCAGATCAACAGCACCAACTTCCAGAAGCAGCAGGAAGGAGGAGATCTGGGTTTTGCACAAAACCAACAGCTGATGGAGGCAGAAATCTCACTGCCCATCCTCTCCAAGCTTAACATCCTAACCACTCCCACTCTGCCAACACCTGGGCAGACCCGAAACTACCTGTTAATAGAAAAATAAATGCCAAAGCAGACCTAGTCATTACAGTTTTCACATCGCTACACAGTCAGAGAACAGGAGAAGCCCGGGCACCCAGCCCAGAGACTGGCTTGCAGCGTGTCATTACTGAAAAACAAGTTTGTCTGATATTCTCCAGTGGAATTTAGACCTGTCACAAAACACTAAGATTTCTGAAAGAATGTCATCTACCCAGCAAGAACAGCAGATACAGTGCAAAGCAAACAGTCAGCACATCAGCTATCTGAACCCAATGGCAGCTATTTGCTAAAAAATGTTTGCTTTTTCCTCAAACAACCCCAGTAGTAATTATAAAGGTAGTTCAGAGCCCTGGACATGGGAGTGTCCTGGCAGACAGGTAATGGCAAAACCACATAGTTTCAGCAGGCAAGAGCTGCTCTGACTCGATGCCCACAAAATGCGCTGTATTCATAAGGCAGGTGGAAGAAACTTAGTCCTGCTATCCACTTCTCTCTCATCATTAGCAAAACCAAGGATGGATAACTGCTGCTGAGGAGACAAAACAAGGCGCGTACAGGAACTTAGAACGCTTTTTTATTCAATAATTGGGAGTTGTGTACAGCACCTACCATACTGACAGCTCGCAGACATTCCTGTTACGCAAACTTGGATGAAGTCACAGTTCACCTCTGGGGCAGAATTTCAATTTGATTCAGGTAAAGTCACTTGTATAACTCCATTCAGATATGCCAGCTTCCCTCCTTACTCAACAGCTACCCAGTTCCCAAGTCTTTTTTTTTTTTTTATTATGTCATTAACATCACTACTGAAAGCATATAATTAAATTAGGAGAAAAGAAAACCAAGAGAGTTCCTGCAGAAATTTTCACACATTTTCCCAGGCAGGCTGAAGTTAAACAGTGCCCAGGGAAGCCGCTCAGTTAGGTTTCCTTGTTATTGTTAAACTGAGCAATTGAGCCTGACAGAGAAAGAGATGTGGTAAGAGCCGAGATTACTGCAGCCTTAAATTCATCCTTGGAGCAAAAGCATCACAGAAAATCACAGAAAAAAAGGCTGAAAAACTCAGAACAGGGGGATGAACTACAACTAGATGGCCCCTTGAGGTCCATCTTTGCCTTCCAGTTTGATTAAGCCGTTAAAAATCAAAACCAGATATGCCCTGCAGACTCAACTCTCTTCAGTCACATTCATTTTTCAGTTGCATACAAATCTGATCCCAACACATTAGCTATGAATAGTCCATTGCATTGCTTCCTTTAAAGGTCTGTACAGAAACTGTTAGCATGATTTTCAAGAATCGTTGACTAAAAGACTCACTAAATTACAATATCTGGAAGAGTTTAATTGCTTTACATGCTTTCTTAGCTCCAAAGTACAAAATAAATGCTCCTCCTGCCTCCCTCAGCCAGATATAACTCAAGTCTGCCAATAAAACTGAGGATAAAGATACAAATTCTTTGCATGGTTTTAGATTATCTGACTTGAATTAAGCCAGTTGCTGAACACAGAGAAATGGTTAAATCTAAATCTCTGCTAGCAAAGCCAGCTGTATTATTCAGAGGAGCCCAGGACACTCGCATTTGGAACTAAGCTTGGAAGGAAGGCATGAGCCACAGAACAGAGAAAATCTTGGCAAGAAAAAACAGTGCTTCATTCTTCAGCTGCTAAAAGAAGACTGTTGCTGGGAACACCTCAACTATGCTTTCCACAGCCAAAAACTGAAGACCAGTTCTTATCTGCAAGACAGATAACAGCTTTATCTGAGGGAGAACGGAGCACTTCAACAAGGGGGGTGAATCACAGGGCCCTCTGCTGAACCCACTCCGTTTGTCAGACAGATCACCCTCCTTCAGCAACAGAAGGCAGAAAAACAAACAAGTAAACAATGACACACACAAAACCCCAAGCATCACTCCTCTCAAAAATTATTTCTCAAAGGTAATGTCATGAAGAAATGACAATAAAATATTACATATGACCTCTCGGTCAGCATGCTCCTGCAGGCCCATGCAAATCCAAGCTTTCCCATCAGTGGATCCTCGATACATTCACCTGAATGTCACCACAGGCTCACGCAAGGTCCCAAAGTGTGATCCCAGCACAGATGAAATGTTTGAATTCAAACTGAGATTATTTGGAATACAAGCAACCCCCAGTCAATACATAGGCAATCTTTACCAGGAACTATTTCAACACAATAGCAGATAATTACAATCTCTGCTCTAAAACCCCAGCAGTTTAAATTGCCTATGAAAAAAAGGAAAATAAAGAACTAAAATCTTCCATCATTAAGCAGAACGACCCACAAGTGTACCAAGCAGGTGTCATTCCCTAACGGCAATGCTTTCCACATTGACTGTACAGAGTCATGCTAGAGTTACCCACCCCACGGTCTGTTGTACTCACTCTAAATCGTACAAAAATTAACACAACGTTAAGCATCAACTCTGCTTAGCCAAAGCACTGCAGATTTCAATTAAGTTCGATTACCTTATGGTAACTGGGGGCTAGCGGCACTAACACATGACACAGACACACCTTCACCATGAACTGCACAACAGCAAGGAGTAGCGGATTTAAAGCACGACCAGAGAGCAAAGAACGCCTTCAACACTCATTCATTTTGTGACCTGGAGTAAGCTGTTTGCATTTCAGTTCACCCTTCCATACAACACAAAAAGTAATCTCCCTTTTTAAGACAGCTACCAGGAATACTTATCTATCACCTGGAAAACAGAGAACAGCACTGCAGTGTGAAGTGTTGGCATCAGTTTCACACAAAGAAGGTACAAACCTGAATGCATCTTCCTACAATTAGCAGCAAAGTTACTAGAAGAAAATTATTCCTGGTTCCTGAGCTTTTTTCTAACAGCAAACCTGTCTGACCTGTACCAAGCCCATCTGCTTCACCAGGTAACCACACACTCAAGGCTGCGTTGGTGCACACCTTACGTTTCGTATAAGCTAAGTTTAACACACCAGACATGCCTAAAACACGCACTGGCAGTGGGGACTGCCTAAGTCGGTGTACTAGCTACAGCTGCAGGTCAAGCAAAAAGAAATTATTGCAGCTCCTGACTCATACTGCTGTGCTATCAAGAGCTAAAATTCCCCTGCCTGAAGCAATCATTGGGGCCAGAGGGTTCCTGCCGAAATCCAACACCACGGACAGTCTCGGTCCCCCCCTCCACAGCAGCTCGCCTCAAGACCAACATTCAGAGGCCCTGAACAATGATTTTGACTTGCTGGGGGAAAGAAAAATAAGTGTTGAGTATCCACAGCTCTAGAAGGATGTAAAGATGCTCAGAGTTACCTAGAATCCAGCCCTGGTGTTTTAGACACCCAATCACACGATTATTTTTAAATACATTCACCCACAGGTGGTTGGTATGATTACACCAACCCTCTGGTACCCTCATTACAGAGTCTCTCTTCTCTCAGCTGTTTTCCAACACCCACAGACATCTCTTCTGTTCCTTTACACGCACACCCTTCTCCCAAACTAGAGTAATTTAAAAACCAGAACGTTTTCAAAACACTCTAAATTCATCAAACCACAGAAAAACATCGGAGCAGCACACAACCTCCAGAAAAAGCTTTGCAGTTAACGTGACCATAAAGCATAAGAAGGCAATACAAAAAAGAGCCAAGCGACAGCAGACTCCAAACCCACTCTAGTTTGCTAAACTAACAGCCAACAGGAAAAACAGAGTCAACAAACGCAAACACACCTTCAGCTCCTCCAAACGTCAGGGGAGTGCGGGTTTAAGGTCAACAAAGCAACTGCAGCACCACCCGCTACGCCTGCGGTACAGCGAGGTACACGTTTGCGTGCAGCAGAGAAGGTGGAACAGCGTTTATTAACCCTGCACAATCATCTCCAGCATTTTCCACGTGTCTTTTTATGTTACAATTTAAACCCAATCCGAGACGCTTCTTCCATTTCCAGATTTGAAGGCAAAGCAGGAAAGTCACCCCTGCTCTGCAACTTTTTGCTTACGCTGAAGTAGGATAGAGGCAGAAGACAGGGAGAGATCTGCATTTAATGTCTTCCATGCCCTCCGGTATCTGCCCCTCAGCAGAAAAACACAAGCTCGCCTTATCCTCAGGTCCGTATCAACTTAAAAACCAGGACAAAAATCACATCTGGCACTGAAGCGCACATCTGGAGACACGGGCTCATCTCAGCCCCGCTTTGATCGAAGGGCTTGGCAGGGAGGAGCAGCGGGACACCGTGACACAGGCTCGCAGAAGCGGGACAGCCTGGCACGGCAGGAGGCAGCGGGGGGGCAGGAGCAGGCACGACGAGCCGCGGGACGGGGCGGGCAGGCGGCCAGGCAAGGTGGCCAGCGGGCGGGCAGGCAGGCAGGGCGGGCAGCGCGACCCGGGGGCGGGCTGGGCCTCCGGCGCGGTGCCGCAGCTCGGCGGTGACCACGGCAAAGGCCGGCGCCGCTCCCCGGCAGCGCGGATTGGCTCCCGGCGCGGCTCCAGCCGCTCCCCCCGAACTCCCGGGCAGAAGGGGGCGGCGGCGAAGCCCGGCCGGAGGAGCCAGAGCCCCGCCGGCCCCGGCCGGGCCGCCGGGACAGCACGGAGGGAGACGGGGGGCGAAGCGGCGGTGACCCCGCGGGAGGCCGCGGCAATGTCACCCGGCCCCGNCCGCTACGCCTGCGGTACAGCGAGTTACACGTTTGCGTGCAGCAGAGAAGGTGGAACAGCGTTTATTAACCCTGCACAATCATCTCCAGCATTTTCCACGTGTCTTTTTATGTTACAATTTAAACCCAATCCGAGACGCTTCTTCCATTTCCAGATTTGAAGGCAAAGCAGGAAAGTCACCCCTGCTCTGCAACTTTTTGCTTACGCTGAAGTAGGATAGAGGCAGAAGACAGGGAGAGATCTGCATTTAATGTCTTCCATGCCCTCCGGTATCTGCCCCTCAGCAGAAAAACACAAGCTCGCCTTATCCTCAGGTCCGTATCAACTTAAAAACCAGGACAAAAATCACATCTGGCACTGAAGCGCACATCTGGAGACACGGGCTCATCTCAGCCCCGCTTTGATCGAAGGGCTTGGCAGGGAGGAGCAGCGGGACACCGTGACACAGGCACGCAGAAGCGGGACAGCCTGGCACGGCAGGAGGCAGCGGGGGGGCAGGAGCAGGCACGACGAGCCGCGGGACGGGGCGGGCAGGCGGCCAGGCAAGGTGGCCAGCGGGCAGGCAGGCAGGGCGGGCAGCGCGACCCGGGGGCGGGCTGGGCCTCCGGCGCGGTGCCGCAGCTCGGCGGTGACCACGGCAAAGGCCGGCGCCGCTCCCCGGCAGCGCGGGTCGGCTCGCGGCGCGGCTCCAGCCGCTCCCCCCGAACTCCCGGGCAGAAGGGGGCGGCGGCGAAGCCCGGCCGGAGGAGCCAGAGCCCCGCCGGCCCCGGCCGGGCCGCCGGGACAGCACGGAGGGAGACGGGGGGCGAAGCGGCGGTGACCCCGCGGGAGGCCGCGGCAATGTCACCCGGCCCCGCACGCCGCGACGCCACGGCGATGAGCGCCCGGGGCCGTGTCGGTGCCCGGGGCAGTATCAGCGCCCGCCGCGGGGCGGAGGGGCCCGGGGCCGGCCCGCACTCACCGGCTCCGCTCCGCGCTCGGCGCCGCCTCAGCCGCTGTCTCCCCGCGGCCGCCAGGCCTCCCCCTCCACCGCTGCGCCCGCGGGAGGCGGGGCCCGCCCTGACGGGCGCCCAATCCCGGCGGCAGGGGCAGTACCGTGAGCGGGGAGTGGCTGCGCTGCCGCAGACGGGCGGTGGCGACAGCCAACCGGTACCGGGAAGGGGGCGGGCTGCGCGGCCGGGGGCGGAGCGCGGCGGGTCGGTACGGAGTGGGCGGGGGAAGCTCCGGAGCGCGCAGGGCCCCGCGCAGCGCCCGGGCGCTGCCGCCTGCAGCGGGCCCGGCCCGGCTCCAGCTGCCGCCCCGTGCCCGGCCCCGGCGTCCCCAGGGGGCTGTGCCTGGCCGCTGCCTCCCGCACGGCAGCGTGCGGTGCCGGCCCCGGTGCGGCCGAGGGCAGCATGCAGCGCCGGGGTGGTGCGGCCGGTAAGGCAGCACACCCGTGCCCGCTCGTGGGTCCTGCGGGGCAGCGCGCCGTGCCCGGCCTGCAGCTGCGTCCCAGCAGGGCTTTGCCCGACAGCCCCGATCTGTCCATTCCCCGTGCCCCAGTCAGGGGTTAAAAGCAAGAGGCTGTAGCAGCAGCTCAGCGTTACACCAACGCTTGTTTAACGTGGAAGGAAAATAAATCCCAGGTTTTCCTGCCACTGTGGGGGAACCTCGTGTTCGATTCTCTCACAGCACCGTGTTAAGCTTTTGCGCTGCTTCTCACCCATCCCAGACCACCAGCAAAGCAAAGCCCGAGAGAGCTCGGCTGCACCAAGTGCACTCCCCACAGCAATCAGGCTCTCTCTGCAATGCAGGACTTGGGACCTCGGGGGTTTCTCCATCAGCTCTTCTTGCCAGCTCTGCCACGAAGGAGTGGAGCACCTTCACCAGCGGATCAGAGCAGCGCACAAACACACGGAGCTTTTCACGCAGCAGGGAGAGGAGACCCAGGCAGCCTCTCCTCACAGACACACTCTCACAGGGTTAGAAACCTTTGAACACGACGACCTTTGCTATCTGCTGGCAGAGAGCGCAGGGCTGCAAGGAGGCTTTAATTACAAACTCATCAGCAAGGNGGCAGGCAGGGCGGGCAGCGCGACCCGGGGGCGGGCTGGGCCTCCGGCGCGGTGCCGCAGCTCGGCGGTGACCACGGCAAAGGCCGGCGCCGCTCCCCGGCAGCGCGGATCGGCTCCCGGCGCGGCTCCAGCCGCTCCCCCGAACTCCCGGGCAGAAGGGGGCGGCGGCGAAGCCCGGCCGGAGGAGCCAGAGCCCCGCCGGCCCCGGCCGGGCCGCCGGGACAGCACGGAGGGAGACGGGGGGCGAAGCGGCGGTGACCCCGCGGGAGGCCGCGGCAATGTCACCCGGCCCCGCACGCCGCGACGCCACGGCGATGAGCGACCGGGGCCGTGTCGGTGCCCGGGGCAGTATCAGCGCCCGCCGCGGGGCGGAGGGGCCCGGGGCCGGCCCGCACTCACCGGCTCCGCTCCGCGCTCGGCGCCGCCTCAGCCGCTGTCTCCCCGCGGCCGCCAGGCCTCCCCCTCCACCGCTGCGCCCGCGGGAGGCGGGGCCCGCCCTGACGGGCGCCCAATCCCGGCGGCAGGGGCAGTACCGTGAGCGGGGAGTGGCTGCGCTGCCGCAGACGGGCGGTGGCGACAGCCAACCGGTACCGGGAAGGGGGCGGGCTGCGCGGCCGGGGGCGGAGCGCGGCGGGTCGGTACGGAGTGGGCGGGGGAAGCTCCGGAGCGCGCAGGGCCCCGCGCAGCGCCCGGGCGCTGCCGCCTGCAGCGGGCCCGGCCCGGCTCCAGCTGCCGCCCCGTGCCCGGCCCCGGCGTCCCCAGGGGGCTGTGCCTGGCCGCTGCCTCCCGCACGGCAGCGTGCGGTGCCGGCCCCGGTGCGGCCGAGGGCAGCATGCAGCGCCGGGGTGGTGCGGCCGGTAAGGCAGCACACCCGTGCCCGCTCGTGGGTCCTGCGGGGCAGCGCGCCGTGCCCGGCCTGCAGCTGCGTCCCAGCAGGGCTTTGCCCGACAGCCCCGATCTGTCCATTCCCCGTGCCCCAGTCAGGGGTTAAAAGCAAGAGGCTGTAGCAGCAGCTCAGCGTTACACCAACGCTTGTTTAACGTGGAAGGAAAATAAATCCCAAGTTTTCCTGCCACTGTGGGGGAACCTCGTGTTCGATTCTCTCACAGCACCGTGTTAAGCTTTTGCGCTGCTTCTCACCCATCCCAGACCACCAGCAAAGCAAAGCCCGAGAGAGCTCGGCTGCACCAAGTGCACTCCCCACAGCAATCGGGCTCTCTCTGCAATGCAGGACTTGGGACCTCGGGGGTTTCTCCATCAGCTCTTCTTGCCAGCTCTGCCACGAAGGAGTGGAGCACCTTCACCAGCGGATCAGAGCAGCGCACAAACACACGGAGCTTTTCACGCAGCAGGGAGAGGAGACCCAGGCAGCCTCTCCTCACAGACACACTCTCACAGGGTTAGAAACCTTTGAACACGACGACCTTTGCTATCTGCTGGCAGAGAGCGCAGGGCTGCAAGGAGGCTTTAATTACAAACTCATCAGCAAGGCATCTCCACCACCTTTCTTCTCCCGTCTCAAAAAGGCTGCATGACGAGCCAGCCCCCCTTGCAACATTTTTATGTTTTATAGGGTCAACATTTCTACAGAGAATATCACATTAGAAAACATCCACTCAAGTACAACATCAGTAGAAGCGCAGGAGGAAGGTTCAGCGCCCAGAGCAGAGCTGCTAACAACACAGCCCAGCAAGAAACAGGAACCACTTGGCTGGGGCCACACAGAAGCCTTTAGGTGACATTTCAGAACCTTTCTGGATGTTTCACGTCTCCCGTTTTGCCCCCAAGTCCACAGTTCTCTTCAGTCCACGAGGCACACGGCCTCTTCATCACAATTACAGCACTCCTGGATTCACGGAAGCGCCGCCCTGCTAAGATACAACCAAAGCCGGGGCTCCCCAGTGCGGGCTCCCTGCTGCCTGGCACCACTGCCAGTTTGTTCCTGCTTTGAAACTACCATCCTCGCTACCAGCCCCTGACTTGCTCATCTCGCTGAAAGAGAACATGAACTTTCCTCCTGGATGCAAGTGGCAACATCATAAAGTGTGTTGCTTTGGGCCATACTATCCAAAATCCTTACTTTGCTTTTGTTTAAAATGTTATATTGGCTGAAAACCCAAAACAAAGCAGCAACACAGAATATGGTCAGCAGTAAAAGAAGAGTTAATAGAACAGTACCACAGGACAGAATACATTCACAAATGATGGGATTCCTCCTCCATCCCATTACCAGATCAGATTGCTAGCCTCCATTGGCAGAGAGCAGAGGAACAAATCAGAGCCAGCTGCCACGGTACGTACCAAATTCCTACCAGAAAAGATCCACTTTTGCTCTTACTGTATAGAACAGAGCACGTGGGAGCGGCCCTGTTCTGCACACAAGTAACGTACATAACAGAGGGGAGCAGATCATCTTCAGGCATTAGATGGTTTGGGGAACGATTACTACACAGAGTTGATTTGCAGCCTGTGAATGCGTAAAGCCATTTCAGCTGTAGCTCCCAAGAAAAAGTCCACTGCAGCCTCACAAGCCAGGCATTTGCTTCAGATATTCCAGTTCAATGTAACTGCAAATTAATCCATGCCACTTTGTTTCCCCCCCTTAGACTTCAATGTACACAGATGTCTTGAAGCTCCACTGCTCAGCAGAGCGAGGATTCACTGAGCCAGGCTTCCCTTCTGACCTGTCCACAGCTCTCGGAGCTCCACTTTGCAGCCAAGATCCCTCAGGGCAGCTTTGGCCACGTCATCGCAGTCCTTGTGTGTGGCACGAGCTTCTGTTATTAGGTTCTCAGCTCCCATCTCTAAGATGGGCTGAGAAAAGTCCCGGCTCCGGGAGACCAGGTTGCGGATCAACATGCAAGCCTGTTTCTGAAGAGAGAGGTAAGTGAGAGAAATTAGCATCTTTTATAGGGAAATACCCATCCACGTAGGATGTTGGCACACACAAAGCAGATCTCGCTCCAACTGAAGAACTTTTCTGGGCAACCAAATGTGAGATGCTGTAGACAGCAACAAACTATTTCCTGGAAGAATAAAATCCAAGGACAAAAGTAAGGCTGCTATTTCACATTGAAGTTTATACAAGAAAACCTCCTGCTTCTGTCAGAACACCAGCAAATCTCTAACACCAGCCAGGCAATACCAAGTACTACTTTAAATAATGCTCAGACAGACTTCTCCAGTTACAGCAGGCCCACTTTTCCTTTTCCACCCCCTTGCATGCTGGTTCCAGGCACCTTTCCTGGCAGTTAGCTTAAACCGCTCTTTCAGAAAATATTTTCTATGGTATTTTAATACTCTGGAGAGCACAAAAGTGGACATAGGACCTACTGAGACCTGCATGAGAAACCAGAGGCTAACTCCTTGCCGTGCAGGTATTTTATTCGACAGGAGGCAATGTCTCCTATAGGACAGATAACATCATAGCACAGGCTGGGTCTGAAAGAGCCTATCCTCATCCTGCTCCTTCGAGGAGGAGGGGAAGTAGCACCTGGAAGAGAAGCATGGTATTCCACAGTCGTCTGAACCTGAATTCAGGTGGATTTGAAACCCAAACTAAATTTTGCTCATGATGACACCAGGGTGACAGATGTAGGGAGTCCTGCATTTAGATGCTGCATTCTCAACATACTCAAAACCTTTTGGTATTTGCCAAGAAAAGGAAAAAATCCCAATGAAGCAGTGAACACAGCCAACACCAATCTTGAATAAATAATCAAGTGCTCTGAGGCAAATACCTGTACGGCTACTTCTCGTGGGTGTGCTTTCATGGCCTGAAGAGCTGCCAACGCCCCTCCGCCTTCCATGATGACATTACAGTTCTCAGGTTTGCGCAAAGCCAACACGCACAAGGCTGCACAACCTTGCTCGCAGATCTGCAAGACAAAGGGGAAGAGACACTCACGGGCTGAAAATGTTGCTTTAAGGAAAAAAAAAGTGTTTGGAGTTTGTTTCCTTTTTTGGCAATTTTTTAAATTTATTTTTATAAGTTTCTTCCACTGAAACATCCTGCTTCTCTGGCATGTAAACCAAATTTTACACCCCGGAGGTATCAAACACTGTATCCAGTACCCACCTGATTCAGGGCAAGAAAAAACCCTAATATAATAAGGCAGACATGCCTTTACATTTACACCAATATTTGCCAAAGCAGGCACTTAATCACTCTACAACAACTGGATGTTAAAGGTTTAACACATTGCTCAGTTGCAATCATTTAACAACTGTACTTAGAAGGTATCTGCTCTCAGCATAAGCTGTTTATCACAAGTCAGAGCAACGCTGTGGGCTGTTCCCCTTCACAAGACGAGATAACACAGCTGCGTTATGCAGCCCTGATCTCCATTCCCAGCCCCGGCGGGACTTCATCAACCACTTCGGTGCGTACCTGAGGGTTGGCAAGGTGATGGCTTATAGCGAGCACAATGAGGTCTGTCCCCCCAGCATTAACGATGGCATCTTTCACGTCGTCGTTACCCGCAACTGCTCGGATGGCGCTCAGCACCTGCTTCACCACGTCCTGCGTTCATCAAGAAAAAACAGCTTAGAAAGCTGCAGAGTGTGTTTTACGGACTTTTGAAAGGCAACCCGAATGTCCCCCAGCAACCTTATTCGAACAGTCGTAATTCCCAGTTATGAACAGCAACACTATTCTCAGTCACTCACATCTCAGACACGCTTTCTTGCTAGGCAGAGTAATAAGGAACCTTGTTAGTCTGGCAGAGGTTTTCAAAGAAGCTTAAAGAATCAAACATCAACCCTCTGGGACCCGAGCACCTAAATTCTCTTGAATCCCTTCTAGCTAGAGTGGTGGAAAACCAGAAGCTGAGCTTTTCTGGGAGCAAGCAGAGTTCTGCTTGTGGAGGACAGAGGAAGTAACTATGAGCAAGGGGCTCAGAATTATTGCATTTTTACCTGACAGAGCACATGTAACTTAGTTCTGTGTATAAGGCTGTAAATAGGGAGGTAAATAGAGATCAGTGGTTGGGTCTCAACCCTAACTGCACCTAAACTAATGCATAGTCTAAGGCCCATTCACAGCCAGGACTCTAAACTGAAAAGCACGCCCTGCTGCATTACCTCCACTCCCAAGTACGCTTTATATCGCTCACCGGATGGTCGATGCAGTCAGCCAGGAGAGCCACCATAAAATTTAAGCCACCAAGGTCCACAATTTCTTGACAGAATTCATTCCTGACAGAGAGGCGAGAAAGGGTGGCACACAGTTCACTGAGAACGCTGGAGTTATCTGTGAATGCTGCAGAGAAGAGATGATGAATGGAGTAACTATGAGGAAGGAGGGGTGCTGCAGAATCAAGGTGTTTTACTTTGCTTCATTTAAAAAACAAAAAAGAAACAGGAAACAGTGAATTTCCCTTTATATATTAAAACACATCAACACAGATGACATCCTGTTCACCCTGTATCTAGACTGAGACAGAATATCTTTCCTTGGCAAGAATGCAGCACCTCAGCAGGGATAATGTGCCTGTAAACCTGCACTGGGCTGTAAAATGCTTCCTAGAGAGACTGACAAATAGATCTGATAACTGTCACCTTGGTGCCGCTGATAGCCTCTGGAGCAGTCATATTATTTTTCCTCTCTCGGGGCATATTTCATCAAAAGAATTAAACATCATTTTAGTGGCAAATTTCCGAATCATCTCCGGGGAGCTTCAAGTTACGACAAAGCACAGTTTCGAGATAAGAAAGCACAGGTGATTCAAAATCGAGATCAACAGTCATGGGCTTAATTTTACCTTTTGCAGCTTCGATGAGGACTCTCAACCCGTCATTTTCCAACACAATCATTTTGGCATGATCATGAGCGTGACCAAAGGGCACGCGGATGTCGTCATCAAACGTCATGATCCTGAGCGCCGAGGAGGCCGTTCGGACGACATCGGCACTGTCTCCGTGCTGGACTATAGCCCCAGTCAGAAGTGGGAGCACCCCGCCTTTCACAAAGTCCTGACGATTCTGCTCGTGCTTCAGGCAGGCGTGCCGAATGCATCGGATCCCAGCCAGCGTCATTTCCGCATCCTCCCTATATTCTTTCAGAGTTTGTAGCAGTAGTTCCTGGCCAGCGGAGTCAAGTAGGTCTGGCTGCCCATCCAAGATGGCAGACAGAGTATACAAGGCTTTCAGCATTAAACTTCTGTCTCCTGAAGCCAACTGGCAGGCAGAGAATACCACAGAATAGGCACCATTCTGCCCAGCCAGGCAGCGGAAAGCCAGCTGTTCTTTGCACTGGTCAGTGAAGACCACCAGCTGCTCGGACATCTCAGCAAGATCAGAGTCAGCAACGGCTCTCCCAAGGGAATCTAAAGTCTGAAGAAGAGAACAAGAGTTACTTTTCAATCTGAACTGTGAAGGAACAAGAACAGTTCTTTATAGTCAGTCAAATTTGTTTATTTATAATAAACAGTTGTCTTCTAAATTTAAAATTAGTTTGACATATCCAAGAAATGGCTGTCTCAAAAAGCAGCATTTTGTCTTCATGCACAGGACCCTTGGAGGAACGGCGGCTTCTCTGTACTTCTGACATCAATGTCACGCCATCGCTGTACACCAGTCTGACCAGTGGTAGGCGAATTGGGTCCAACTAAGCACATTTCACCGGGGTCAGTGGTGTGTGTGAGTATTTTTATGTTCTTGCTGGTGAGTGACTGTATTCAACCTTTTTCGCTACCCTGACAAGGGCTAGATAACAGCTACCGCTGTTCTTCTGCGGTCTGAGTTTACTTGACAACAGCAGAATCTGCTTCTAAGTTATGAAAGGCAGTCTCTGCATCTCCTAGGCAGGAAATACCGGCATTTTGCTCTTACACAGATACTTCCACTGAAAAGTGCAAGCTAGCTCTTTGAACTTTTATATTATTCCTAGTTTGCAGAATAGACGGGATTAACTGCTTGTTGAAAAGCTCACAAAGAAATGGGACAGAGGCAGACATAGAAGATGTTTCATTATTCTCAGTCTATTACTTAAACTGTTATATAACCCTGATCCTTAGAAGACAACATAAATTTGTGCTCCTACCAGCAAAATTGCATGCTTTTGCTTTTGACCATTTTCAGAGGCAGTCTGCCGCACAGCTTTCACAATATTGCTTAGGTCAACACCTAAAAGGAAAAACAAAAACAAGATTAGTATTAGTTTCAGGAGCTTGGGTAAAATTTGTCAAGTTAACCACAGTGAACAAAGATAAGCTTATTGTAAAGCTTGGATCAATGCACAAAGATGCTGAAAGGTTGCCAAAGTTCTGGGTAACTATAATGGTCAAATACGTCCTAGAACAAAGCATCAACTCCAGCTAATCTCAACTGGGAAAAAAAAAAGAGTTCAATTTCATTCACCAAATTGCACCCTGCAGTTTCACCTAAAGTAGTTTTTCAGTCATAATTACTTCATGAAACTAGGTTAGCATTAATAGAATCTATGTTCCACTTCACAAAGGCTTCTTTTCAATACTGGATCATCAATCTTTGCATGCAGGTTTTCTTAAATTTTGAGATATGTAAAACCTCAGTCTGTAATTACCTGAACTGCAAAAGGAGATGAATTTACAATACCTTGGGACTCAAACTGCTGCACAGCTTCTCTCACAGCCTCTTCTGGGTCCATTTCAAATTCTGTAATGTTTTCTTGCACTGCATCATCAAAAGTTTCCTGCGCAATCTGTTTTGATCCCATTTTACTCAAATGGGATAAACTGCTTCCTCGTCCTGTCATTAAGATAGTCCACAATTAGTTTTGGTGCAAAACCTTCTAAGGTTAATCAGAAACAAAGGAAGTGACTTGCTCTTTTCCAAAACAAAAGCACAGAACTTGAAACCAAAAATATATAGTCAAAAGGATGGGGTTTTAGGGTTTTTTTTTGTTTGGTTGGTTTTGGTTTTTGTTTTGGTGGGGTTTTTTTTTTGTTTTTTTTTTTAACGGGCTGAAGTATACCAATTAAAAGCAAGGAGGAGGAATTTCAGAGGCCCAGGATTTGGACTGGAAAGCCGCTGCTGCTCTGCTGCGGATGGGTGCGTTACCGTGACACGCCTCTCACCGCACCCCGCCTGCAGCAGGGGCACGGCGGGCAGCCTGCCCAGACACACACGGCCCCGAGACCCCACACACTCGAGGGCTAACACAGCCCGGAGCCCCCCGGCCTGCCTCTGTCCCCGTCCCACACAGGGCCCGGTTCATCCCCGCATCCCCCTCAGCAGGCCCAGCCGGGCCCAGCCCCTCGGTCTTTCGGCGAGGCCTGCCCCGGAGAGGGCCCAGGAACCGGCGCAGGTACTGGGGGAGCTCCCGGGAGCACAGCGGGCCTCGGTTCTCCTCACGACCCACCTCCGTCCCTCGCCGCCCGCAGCGCCGCTCCCTGACGGGCTCCTCCCGCCTGACAAAGAGCGGCGGGCTGACAGGACCGGCCCTACTCGGCCGCCGTACTCAGCCGGCGGGCTCAACCAGCCCCGACCCCGCCCTCCGCTGGCTCAGCGCTCGCAGTGCGCATGCACCGAAGCAAAAAGTCACGCCAACCCCCTTCACGAGAAAAAAACGCAGGGCGAAAAAGAACCCGGGGTGTCCAAGTGCGCATGCGTCCTCCCCGTAACGTGCTCCCGCGCCACATACCCGCGGTCAGCTGTCTTCTGCGCATGCGCAGTATGCGGGGACTTGCTGAGGCGGCCCTCTACGGCAGCGGGTGCCCCAGGGCCCCACCGACGGAGCGGACGGCTGCGGGCCGCTCGCTCCCGCCCGCTCCCCTTCTGCTTACGGCGCCGTCCGACCCGGGACCGCGCCCTCACCGTTAGTACCGACCCGCGCCAAGGCAGCGCTGCCCCGAAACCACCCGCCTTGAGGGGATGAGGAGGCCGCGCGTGCGTGGCGGCGGGGCCCGCACTGCGCAGGCGCGGCGGGGTGGGCGAGCAGCGTCCCGCGGGGGCTGCTGGGAAATTCCCGTGTGGCGGGGAGGCTGCGGGACCGGGGCGGGGGGTGCCGCCTCGGTGAGGGCAGGGCCGGCTCCCGGTGGGGGCGGGCCGCGGGGCGGGGCGGGGGCGTCTCCTCCTCCTCCCGGTGCCCGCGCCTGTGGCAGCGCGGGGCGGTGGGCGGCGAGCTGCCGGGGGTCGCCCGGTGAGGGGTGGGAAGGCGGGAGGCGCCAACGGCCGCGGCTCCCCCTCACGCTGCGTTTCACCTCAGGCTGGGCCGCCCCGCGGGGGGAACCGAGGGAGGGAACTGCCCGCCCCGCCTACACCGTGCTCACGGGAATCCGCCCGGGCCGAGCCCAGCGGGGGGGTCCGGGGCACCGCGAAGGTGCCGGCGGCGTTAGCGGCTCGGCAGCGGGAGGACCTTCCCCAGCGTCCGTGCCCCGGTGAGGGACGGCATTGTGCTGTTTTGCTACAGGATAAAAATGGCCTCTCGGCGGATCACACGGGAGACGTTTGATGCTGTAGTGCAGGACAAAGTTAAAAGGTATCGCATGGACCGGAGCGATGCTATAGAAGACACAATCCATCATTTTAAAGGTAATGAAACCCGGGCATGACGTGCCGTGGATTATGCCAGCTGTTCTGGTAACAGCTATGTTAGATTTCTTGCCTTCCGTTTACATATATTTGCCTAAAACGTGGACATGTGCTGGTGTTTTTCCACATCCATTTTTGCTTAAGAGGCTAATAGCTTGGTATGACTGACACTATTTCAATGTGGAATGCAAATTCTAGGCAAAAAAATGAATTTCAGACAAAGGAATTCTGTTCAGGCTGCATCAGAGAGTGGGTCCAATTTCAGGGAGGTCTCCAGAGACATCACTGCAGGATGGAATTCTGTTGATGTCTGATAAGTTAATAAATGTAGGAGTGTATTTGAAGCCTTTGGGTCTTTGTATTTCATGTTATTTTGGGAGAAAAAGCTAAAAGCAGAACATTAATCTAGTGCATGTATGCAAAACATGATCTGCAAGTTCTTTTATCTTCTAAATTTCATATACAAAATGTTTAGAAGAATAGTTTGGATTACGTTCATAGGAAGTAGTTTTAAAATGAGATCTCTTCTGTTTTCTTAAACTTGTATAAGCTCTGAAGAAATCATTTATTTTAAATACTTAATTTGTTCACGTATTCTTTACTTTCTGAATTTAACTACTGGAATTAAGGAATAGAGATTCTTGGATACTTTGCAGGAAATTCTAGTATTTCTGACTTTAATGTTATCTTAGATAATTGTGTAGGAGTTTGTAGAAAATATGATCTTCTGTTCACTGTGGAATTCCGACATTCAGTGTGGAAACAGAAAGTGCATGCTTTTGATTTTTTTTTTCATCTGAGAAGTCTGAGTAGAAGCATTATGAGCACATTAGCATCTTCCTAGACAGAGAAAGTTGTGAGCAAGTAGAAAATGGGGTTTATAGCAGAACTTGTGTTTCAGCTTTAGTGAGAGTAGAAGTTTTAATGAAGTTTTGTCATGTGTGTTTAGGTATTGTTAATCATTTGTTGCTTTTTGCTTATTATGAATTATTCAATGTATGTAAGAAACCAAATGGGAATATCCTAAAGTTAGATACGGGTACTGCCCTTCAGAAGTTTTGATGTGTTAACTCCTGTAAGTGTCTAAATGTGTTTATTACATTTTTTCCTTAATACTACTTGCAGTGCATTTGTATCATTACAGCTCATTCAAGGCCAGTCCCAAGACCAAGATACGAAGACAGTTTTCACGATGATGGAAGATATACTCATGATAATGCCCAGCACCATCCACATGATGACTGGAGTGAAGACCCTAGAGATGACTATCCAGGACCTTCTTACAGATCTACTAGTCCTCTCATAAGGAAAGATAACTATTACCATGAACAGTATGGCCGCCCAGCATCTCGTGACCGGGAATTTGGCCATCCGGCATCTCGTGACCGGGAGTATGGGCGTCCAGCTTCGCACGACCGGGAGTATGGGCGCCCAGCGTCTCGCGATCGGGAGTATGGACACCCAGCTTCCCACGAGCGGGAGTACGGGGGCCTGGCTTCTCATGACCAGGACTATGGCCCTCCTGACTCTTGGGAATCCGCCGGACCACATGAAACTGACTTTAGTTCTTCGGATATTTTAGGTGATTTTAGATCACCAGGACTCATGGAAGATGAATATGGCAACATGGAAAATCAGGAGTATGATGTGGACTTTGGAATTCAATCTGACAGCGAGTTCCGACCCCCAATACGGAGGGGCAACATTGGCAGGGGAAGAGCTCTGCGAGGAAAGCGTATTACAAGGGGCACTGTTAAAACTAAAGTATTCAAAGGAGATATCAAAACTCCCCTGAAGAAATGGAACACTAAAAAACTGCAACCGGGCCCTGATCAGAAGCCAGCTATGCAACCTGATCAAATGCCAGAAACTGCTGAACGACCTAACCAGAGGCCGGTGCCCATCCAGCGCCCTAATCAAAAGTTGCCTCCACGACCTAATCAGAGGCCAACTATCACAACCCAGAGACCTATTCTCAGGCTCCCAAAGCCTGCGCATGTTTTCAGAAATCTCAATTTTGACCTTGTGGACAAATCGGACATTTTTTCAACGTTCGGAATAGAAATTATAAAATGGGCTGGGTTTCATGCAATAAAAAACGATGCAGAATTTTCCCGGCTCTTTGGAGCTCTCTTTGAGCTAGAGACAGAAACCTGTGCAAAAATGCTTGCTTCGTTCAAATGCTCCTTAAAGCCAGAACATAGAGATTATTGTTTCTTTACTATCAAGAGTTTACAACATGCTGCTCTGAAAACTCCCAAAGTGGACAATGAGTTTTTAAATATGCTATTGGACAAGGGTGCTGTGAAAACAAAGAACTGCTTCTTTGAAATAATAAAACCTTTTGATAAATACATAATGAGGCTACAAGACCGCCTCCTAAAAGGTGTTACACCGCTGCTTATGGCCTGCAATGCTTACGAATTAAGCATTAAGACGAGTGGTTTTGGAAATCCAAGAGAAATGGCAAGTGCTTTTGAGACCACTGTTTCTCTTTGTCGTAAGTCTTTAGCACTTCTGGGTCAGACCTTTGCGCTAGCATCTGTTTTCAGGCAAGAGAAAATACTTGAAGCAGTAGGGCTCCAGGAAATGGCTCCAGCACCAACACTATTCCCAAACTTCGATGATTCAACGTTGTTTGGAAGAGAATACATTGAAAACTTGAAGGCTTGGTTGGAGAAAAGTGGATATCCAATTCAGATGAAAAAAACTGAACCGGAGTCCACAGTACAGCTTAAAAAACCCTCTCCTGACACAAAAGTTAAAAGTGAGTGAACTGTTGTATGATACTTCGCACTATATTATTTCTTTATTTGTCACTAGCATTTTATCTTAATTTTATGGTTTCACTAGGTCAGGAATTCCATGTAAATCCCTAGCAGTGCTGAGGCAGGTAGTAAATACTATCTGTTGTAGCAATCGCTTTCAGCTTTGTGGATGAAAGCGTGTCTCCTTCCTCCCCTCTCCTGCACGTGCTTACACTTTAAATCCAGGATTTTCACCTTGTGCCCTTGGCTGCTCCAGCTGCCCTGCCCTCCAGCTTCACCACTTGGAGGTAGGGAGGCCAGGGCCACAGCTGTAGCTGGTACATCACAGAGCCAGTACTTGCATATACCATTACTGCATTTATTGGATGCAGGCGTATTTCTTTGAAGTTGTTTATATACTACCATCTATAGGAACACTATCTCCTCTACTGTATTAGGCCATCTAGTTCATCCTCTAGTTCATCATAAAGCATTCTTACTCATTACTATCTTATCTGGTTTTTCCTAATTAAACTTCATATACTTTTGCAGGGAGGTCTTAGAATCATAGAATCACAGAACCATTAAGGTTGGAAAAGACCTCTAAGGTCATCGAGTCCAACATCAACCCAACCCCCCCATGCCCACTAAACCATGTCCCCAAGCACCTCATCTACACGTCTTTNCCAGGATTCGAGGTGCGGCCTCGTACAGGGCCCCAGTACAGGGGCACGATCCCCTCCCTGCTCCTGCTGGCCACACCAGTGCTGATACAGGCCAGGATGCCGTTGGCCTTCTTGGCCACCTGGGCTCGCTGCCGGCTCGTGTTCAGCCGCTGTCGACCAGCCCCCCCAGGTCCTTCTCCTCTGGGCACTTTCCAGCCGCTCTGCCCCCAGCCTGGAGCGGTGCCTGGGGTTGTTGTGGCCCAAGGGCAGGCCCCGGCACTTGGCCTTGTTGAACCTCATACATTGGCCTCGGCCCATCGCTCCAGCCGGTCCAGGTCCCTCTGCAGAGCCTTCCTGCCCTCCAGCAGATCCACACTCCTGCCCAACTGGGTGTTGCCTACAGCGCTGACACTGAATGGCTAATAATTTGGAACTTGCCCCTTCAGAGTGCTGTTCAGATATACTTATTTTACACAAAATCCTTTTGTTGCAGTAAGTCATTGCCATTTAAAGGATGGCTTAACTTGCCCAGGATGGCAAAGGATAAGTTTCTTAAACCACAGTGCTTCTCATAATACACTTTCTAGAATCTAAGTTGAGTTGAGAAAACAGTTGGAAAGTTTCTGAGGTTTCCTCAATTTATTCTAGTATTAAGTGCAGCCTTTTTTTGTATTAATACGTTGAAAAATTGCAAATGTCAGTGTGTCAAAAAATGACAAAAAAGACACATTGATTCTCTGTTGATGAGAATAATACAGTGACTGCGTTTTATCTCTTCCTACAGCCCCACAGCGAGCTGATCGGAAGGTTGTAGAGACAATTGAACAGCTGGTGAATAGCATTGTTTCAGGAACCTTGACTGCCAAAGAGAGAAATGCTCAAAAGAACTGTCCTGAATACTGGTAGGTGTGTTTGAACAGTATGTTGTAATACTACTCTCTGCTGAAGATATTTGGAATATATTTAATTAAATTCAGTATTTCATTCAATGGGTGTAAGATCAAAGCCTATTGTATATTAAATCAGACTTTTAAAAAATGTTTCGTCAGCTAATTATACTTCCTGATATCCCTGGAAATTGTCCTGTTGCTTCTGTTTTGTCTAGTAGGCCACATTCCTTTTGATCTGTCGGTAACGACTGTATGTCAATCTGAATACAAGATGTTAAAAGCAATTTACATTTACAAGATGAAAATAGTAAGCAAATATAGTTAATATAAACATACAGTAACAGACTTACGGATCTAGTGTTCTATGAATAATGTTGGAAAAGGAAAGCTGAGACACTTCCAAGTGTAATGATCTTTTAATATGACAGTATCTCTTTATGTGTGAATTGCAGCATAGCTGATTAATTACTGGCCAAATGATTTATGTCAAAACCCTCCGTCATTTATTTGCTTGGCATACTTTGCTTACTGCTTTAGAAGTGGCGTTGGCTGTTATTCTGAGAAAAACCTATGCAGGCTAACGTTAGTGTAGCAGCTTGTGTAGACCCCTGGAAAAAAGGATCAATTGTTTCTGATCTGAGAATTTGAGATCAGTTGTGCTTTCAGCTTAGGCTTTCATTTTATTTATGTGATTTTATTTAGGTTCTTGTCTGATGAAGATAGTCTAGAATACAAGTATTACAGACTGAAGTTATTGGAGATGCAAAGGCGGACATCATCTGGAAAGGAAGTGGGTGGTGAGGGCAGAACACTAGAAGAATCTGCAACAGAATCAGTCAGGGCCATGTTGTATGCCAGGAAAGTCGCAAGTATTAAGAGAAGGCTATTTAAGAGAAAAAGGCTTGGAATTATCACACAACATGGTATTCGAGGAAGGAAGGTGAGAAGAGCAACCATAGGGACACAGACTGTGCTTTCAGCTGGTACAGTGCTGAAGCACCAAGACAAGCATCTTCAGGGTTCAGTCCAGTCAAAGCCTTCTGTATCAGAAACAAGCCTGTCCGAGAAGAATTCTTCCCTCGATACAACCTCATCCTCGCAATGTGCCACCAGTTCAGAGGTCTCTCTGCCAGCAGAAGAAAGGGCAGATTCTGAGGATTTATTAGCACCACCTGAACTTTTCCCACCATTGTCCTCTCAGTTTCCTGATGGTAAGTGAAGGTTCAAGATCAGATTTTAAATTGTAAATTACATGAGAAAAAAATTGCATAGAATGTTCTGCTGGAAATCCTAAAAATAATTTATTTTGCTAAAGTAGGTATTTCTCAACTGTATTGACCTTCCAGTGATGCAGATTTTGTATGAAGCTATAGATAACGAGCATTCTGTTTCTTGCAGTGGATGCTAAAACAATGGAAACTGCTGAGAAGCTTGCCAAGTTTGTTGCTCAGGTAGGACCAGAAATTGAGCAGTTCAGCATAGACAACAGTGCAGATAACCCAGATCTTTGGTGAGTAACCTACACGTTTATTTGTGTAAATGGGCCAATAAGAAAAATCAAAATAGATCTAAACAATGACTAAAAAGAGATTTCCTTCTCTTGTTTGTTGAGATGTATGCTTATATTCAATGTGTTTAGGAACAGAGGATTTTGAGCAATACAGCCTGTTGTCCTGCTCAGCACCTCCATTAATGGTCAATATCTGAAATATCTAAGAAAGAAAACACTTCTCCCAAATGCATACACTGATATATGTATTTTTTCTTTTATATCTTAAGTAATCAGCTTGCATCTTGAAACAGTGTTCTGCCAAGGTATTTTCAGTCTCGCTTTTTTTTTTAAGTGAGGCTTTCATTACAATGGCCTAAGTGCTCTAGTGTAAATTAGCACAGTTTTTTTTTCTTCTAGTCATACTGTGCCAACAAAAATGGAGCCCTATTATCTCTTCTGTCTCTCAGAATCAATACACCTATTTCCACATAGACCGCATGACTGAAATTTGGAAGACCTGAATTCTCTTCTGGGGTCTGCTGTCTGCCTTCTGGGTCATCCAGAACTAGCATCTTGTCTTAGTTTCTCCATCTATATAATGAAGATAAATGTACTGAATTCTTTACAACACAGTTTGCGAAGCGCTGATAAAAAGCAGTCTGTAAGAACTGAGGAGAATAATTGCTGTTCTTAGTACATGTTGTTGGGGAATCCTACAGTTCTATAAAAACATACCTGGCATGGCCATTCAAAAAATTAATGAGATACTTATTTCTAATGTCTTGTTTCATGCTAGCGAAAGAAAATATCTTTCTGATATTATTTTCATTGTAATTTTTGCTCAGGTTTCTACAGGATCGAAATAGTTCTGCTTTCAAATTTTACCGAATGAAAGTCTATGAGTTATGTCCATCTATTAACTTCAGTGCTGTGTCAGAAGCAACTGATGCTGGGGAAGGTGCTAAAGCTGAAGAGAGAAATTTGGATATTTCAGAAGAGGAGGAGGATGAAGAAGAAGAGGAGGAAGAAGATAATGAGGAGGAAGCTGAGTTTGAGGAGGATATCTCCCAGCCTTTGGAAGAAATGGAAATGGAGCAAGCAGAGGAGGGAGAAGAGGATGACATGTCAGCAGGTAGAAGTGTGGAAAACCTAGCTGAAGAGATGATTTCCAAAACAGGAGAGGAAATTTCAACAGGTGAAATGCAGCTAGCCACATCATCTGATGGTGCTATACCAAATCTGTCGACACAGGCATCAACTCCTGCTCCTGGTACCCTATTTCCTCGCAAACGAATCAGCAGCAAGTCTCTGAAAGTTGGTATGATTCCTGCATCTAAAAGGATTTGCCTCATAGAAGAACCAAAAGGTGAGTGTAACTTCAAAGATATTGTGTAGGTATCAGTACAGAATTCCTGATTTTTATGCACTTTGTTACTGACTTTTATTGGCTAAAAGAATTACATTTCTTTAATACAAAAATGAATACAATGTTCACTTTAAAGGTTCATTCAACTGACAACAGGGAATCTGAGTAAATTGTGTAACAGTTTTTGTATTACAGTGCAATAGCAAAGTGTGCGTCAAACATCATTCCTCAAATATTCTCTAAGTATATGTGAATGTTAACCTCTCTCTGCTGCTTAAAAAACTCACAGTAGTAGTTTTTACGGGATTTATTTTATCGGTGGTTTAACAGACTTAAGTATAGCACTGAACATATTTTGAGTGTTTGACTAAATATATTTAGACTTTGGATTGGCCTGTCAAATTCCGTCAATATGGCCACAGAGGGGGTGGGTCATGATGTTCTAATAATTGAGAGATAAGTAGTTTAAAACTGATTATATCTGCTCTACAGCTACTTTAACAAATGTCTTTTCTTTGCATAATGATTTTTATTGGTGAAGGTTGTCATTTGTGATATGAAAATGATGTACAATAACCTCATTTAAGTCCTTTCTGAATTTTCTATCAGAGTATTGCAGAAGCTCAGGGAAATGGAAGATCTAAAGTCCTTATAGTATATCATCCATCAGTGTATTGCTGGCATGATATGTCCAAAACTAAATGCATGCATGTACTAATTACCTTGTTCGTGGTGACAGGGGAAAAAAAAGTCTTACCTTTTCTTTTCTTTTTTTTTTTTTTTTTTTTTTAATTCTGATCTTTCTTGTTGGTTCTGATTTTAGGCACTGAGTTAGAGTCCCACTTGAGATGTACTTTTGGAGTTCTGTATTAAAACTGGTTTTCTTTACAGCTGAATATTGTCTTTGATTTGACTTGCAGTGCATGAACCTGTCAGAATTGCTTATGATAGGCCTCGTGGTTGCCCAGTTACAAAGAAGAAGAAGGTAAAGAACTCTTCTGGTTTGCCATTGCATTCTGAGAATCAACTGTCTTTACAAGAGGCAGCCTCTGAAAATGTGTTATTGTCATAAAATCAAATTAAAACCTGAAGAGCCTGATCCTGAAAAAGACTGGACTAAATCAAAGGAGAGCCATGGCTCCTGTTGTCTTTTAACTACCTGTGTCAAAATGAAACAATTTATGATTAGAGCACTATTGAGCAGCTGTGTGTTAATCTTGTCTTCTATTTTTAAGAAACTAAAGAAATCAGTGCATTGCTATCTGGAAAATATGTTGTAATTTTCCAAAATTGGTGAGATGTTATTTGACTGCTTCTGTATTTGTAATAGGGATTCAGTCATCAGATCATTCAATATTTCTTACTAAAAAACATAAATACCTTTTAAAATATGAAGGTGTACTCTTTGCTATTTTAATAATGTAATTAAACAGTTTGAGGACCTGAAATAAAGTTGTTAATTTTTTTTTTTTTAACTGGCAAGGCAGATATTTACTCTTTGATAGACTTTTTTCTGTGTAGCTAGAGAAGTGCTGCTTAGAAGATATTTCTGTATATCCAGAAATTCAAACACACTTAGTTTATAGGGGGTTTTTTTGAGGGATTTTTAATACATGATCTCCCTGTATAATTAAAAAACCCTTGTTTTTCTGGTTTTTTGCTCTCCACAGAAACCAAAAGATTTAGAATTTTCACACAAGAAACTGACAAACAGGAATGTGGGTTTCCAGATGCTTCAGAAGATGGGCTGGCAAGAAGGACATGGCCTTGGTACACGCGGAAAAGGAATCAGAGAGCCTGTAAAAGTGTATGTAATGGGAACACACTACAGAAATTTGACAGCTCTGGAAAAGGCTGGGATTCTAATATTAACTGTGTTTATCTAACCCACCTAGATGGCCAGTTCAGTGTTTTGTTTCCTTCTTGACGCTGGCCTCTGGCCTCAGCAAAGTTGAGCGTGGAGACTTCACACTGAGGGCTGCAGCACGAATGCTGCAGTGTGCGGACGCTTTCTAAAGATATATGGGTGCCCCTGTTCTTCGGGAGGTGTTTTTTGTTGTTTTGTGTATTTAGGTTTTTTTAACACATAGTATTATGCGGGGGATCTCCGTGCTATCTCGCCAGGTACATAATATATAAATAGACTTTAGGAATGTCACAGTACTCCTAGGTTTAGGCAACAAATTTATTTTCACTCTAATTATGTGATTCATTCCACTGCATACTGAAAGAGGTAAGTGCATCTGCCAGAAGGTAAGTGTGCTTTTTCCTTTAAAATACACTTTTGTTTTTGAATTTTCATTTTGTCTTTTAAAGTTTCTGTATCCAGTGTCCACTGCTGCCAGCACGGAGAATGGATAATACTTCCTTCAACTCCATGACTGAATAAGGAGGCAGAAATTATTTATTTATCTCTGAACCCATATGACAGGCTTTCTAGTCCACACACGTAGTCTGTGGTTTAACAGTCGTCTTTCTCCAGGGATTTCTATTTTCATGCCTTGGACAGTACTGGTCATTTTAGTTGGTGGGATACTTCTGGTGTTTTGCTTTCTTTTTGCCTTGGTGCTCCCTGTGGTCCAGTGGCCATCACTATTTTTTCTGTATTTCCTTCTTCAGCAGCAGACAGACAATGAGAAAGCAGCTTACTTCACCTGTAGCTCTCTTGTGTTCACCAGTGTTAGCACCTTGGTTCTTAACCTCAAAGCTTATTGGGACCAAATATATGAGTAATTTTTTTGTTTCTGTAGCTCCTGGCACAAGTTTTGCCGCACAGCTAATCATGAGCTATTTAATTGTATCTGGTCTGACAGTTAGCCCACCACATTTTAAAAGTTTCTGGCCATCATTAAGAACTGCATTTTTAATATGTGAAAATACAGTTTTTCTAGCTTGAGTCCATTGCTGTGTCACTCTTGTAAAGACACCTGCAAAGAGTGGTGAAGAACTGCTTTCTGTACCTCTTACAAAAACTTGTTGACCTTTTCTGTAATGTAGAGAGAACTCCATATTATTGATTATTTTTATGGTGTGCACCTCTCTTTCCCATCAAAGTCATTCTTTGGACAATACTTTGGGATAATCTCAGTGAGGATGAAACCGGTGCAATTTAACATTTTGCTTTCTCTTGTTAGTTGCTTTGATACAGTGCAGGTTTTTTTTCATTTAGTAATCTGCAGCCTCTACTCTTTCCTCCCCTTTTGGAAACTACCAGCTCTATTGACGACTTGTTTAAAAGTCCACGTGCTGTCTAATCTCATTCACTGAGCAAAAGGGGATGGATTAATAATTGGAGACACTCCAATTCTTGTGTAGAGCATATCTTGATCATTATATAACACTGATACCTAAAACTGATGTATTCAAGCACATCAGTTGTTACACAAAGAAACTTGAGGCCCTTTTTTGTTAGGAAAGCTTAAAACTTCTCTTTGGCTGTGAGAGCAAGTCATATTTGCAGGTTTGAGGAGATTTTTATTTATGTTACTGTAAAAGATACATGAATTGCATGGTGACTCCTTATGGAAATGATGGGTCCAGAAATTTTAAATGGAGTTCATGGTAGTGTTGTGAGCTGTTCCCTGTCTTGAGAACTAATTTGTCACAGCTACGGGTCTGACCAATTCTGTGGTTCAAGAGACGTTTTAAAACAAAACAAAACAAAACAAAACACACTCAAAGGCAGAACAATGTTATGGAATAAAGTGTAATTATCTCATGTCTTTGATTAGTTTTTTTATTCTGAAAGTAATCTAGAAGAGGAACCGTAGTGTAAATAGAAAAAAAAAATCTGTTCTTTCTGTTTGGAAGTATGAAGCAGCCGTTGTGTAATGGAAACAGCAAATGAGGAGAGTTTGCTTCAAACAGGTCATACTATAAAAGGTGAAAAAAATAAAAGTTTTGGGAGGTCTTTTAGGTGATTTTGTTTCTAACCGTAATTTAAAACGT
The DNA here is from genome assembly GCA_013400755.1 of Pelecanoides urinatrix. NCBI lineage: Eukaryota > Metazoa > Chordata > Aves > Procellariiformes > Procellariidae > Pelecanoides > Pelecanoides urinatrix. The sequence goes on along the minus strand of VZTQ01010263.1, from coordinate 20,825 downwards.
AACTTAACTTGATCATACAGCTGCCAAGTCAGACTCTGTACCATTCAGAAGAAAAAACAGCACCCAGGATTTCTACTGTGGACTGTAAAGTTGAATTTGCTTTTTGGAGTCTGTGAATATTCTTTTAGAATTGCACAACAATCTACTTGGCTTAAGTGGACCTATTATTACAGAAATTGGATAAGAATAATTTTTCTTCATTCTACTTCAGGTCCTCGGATTTTACCCTGATAGCACAGAAATCCCATTTTCAGTACTTGGGGCAATTTAAATTTTCTCACTTCACGTAATGAAATCTTTAATAGAGAATACTAATGTAACTAACTTGGAGGATAAAACTGGCACAGAGGATCATTCCTGTGGCAGAGGTTTCATTAATCTTAGCTTTGTACTGTCTACGTTCTATGCACATAGCCTGGAGAAAGAGATGGTTTTTAATTATTTGTATCTCTGCATTCTTCTGGGTCATCCTCTCCATCTACTTCCAGGGCAGAAAGTTGTTTTGATATTGTTGAGGCCTGTCTGCTTCTGTTGGCATGTTTGGATGAAGAGAGATGAGTTAATGATTCATTTTTCTTGGAAGGGCAGGAGCTCCAGGTTTTGTCTATGGTGTGTGTCCTACAAGACTTCAGCTTGCTTTGGGTGCTAGAAGTTTTAAGCCAGCAGCATTATGTACGCTTGGTAAAAATTTCATCTTTTATCCAGAGTTACGTGGTGTTTCCTACTCATTCCTCAATGTTGCTGACTTTTGTCACTTCTGAAATGTAGGAAATAAGGCAATTTTTGCCATCTTTTCTATAGAGGATCCTATCTACCATGAATAAAGTGGTTAATACAAGAGTTCATGTAAGAATTCGATCTGTTAGATGACTATATCTTAATATCATAGGAACATTTTCTTCTGGTGGGTATTTGCATGTGTAATGGGAGGTGGGAATTGTTCAGTAGTTGATCTGGTATGCCAGGTACCAAGCCTCCGCTCCCCTTCTCCCCCAAATGAAGCTGAATTACTCTCCACTTCAATTGTGTCTATGTTGGAAGCTATTGTTTAGATCTCTTCTGCACATTGTCAAATGTAACAGAAACAGAGTGTTCTAACTATTCATTTTACTCCCTAGGGGTGCTACCTCTGCAGGGGAGGGCTTGGGTGTTGCAGGGGAAGAAAATAAAGAAGATGCATTTGATGTTTTCCGTCAAAGAATGATACAAATGTACAGGCAGAAAAGAGCAAGTAAATAGGTATGTGCAATGGACACGTCTGGTTTATGAATTCCTGCAAACATTAAAATACCAGGGTTTTTAAGTCTTCCTTTACCAAGAAAATATTACTGTTTCCATGAGTATATCTGGCTTAACTTTTCATGAAAATCCAGACCTACGTTGAACTGCTTTGAACTGCTGAATTACCCCAAATCTTACTTTCTAGGTTTGACATAAGAGACTCGCTCGCTAGAAAGTGCACGGATATGCAAAGGCTGCTGTGTGAAAGATCTTCGGCAGAGTATGCCAGTATGAAGAACACTTTGTTCTGTAGTAGTGGACTTGAATACTAATGTATTAAAACATTTTCCAAGATTAAAGTTAGTCTTGTATTTAATTGTGCAAGCTAACAGCTTGGATGTCATCTTCTGAGGAAGAAACAACTGATTTTGTTCTCGGAAGTGCCTGTTTACCTCTCTCTTTGGCCAAGTTTGCCTGTTGTGTGATGAGATGGCTTACCAAAAAATGGAATAAGCAACATGAAAAATATAACTAGCCTGGTTTGGCTCTCATCCTTTCTGAAGCCAAGAATCTTCTCAAATTCAGATCTTGCAAGGCAGTTCAGATTTTATTTTACTGCATTTTATTGATGGGCTGATCTTCTGATCTACTTCTGGAGTCTGCATAAAGCAGTTTCCTTTCCTCCATACACCAATTTTAAGAAGAGTCTCTACCTGTGTGCTTATTTTGTATAGGATTCTAGACTTTAAGCGTAGGATGAGTAACTGAGTTCATCTGAGTCTGAGAACACTAAACTCTTCCTTGAAAACCTTGGCTGCTAAGGTTTTTCATTGTAATGAACAAGTAGTACATATTTTAAGTGTACTTTTTGTTTTTACACAAATTTGCAGCTCTTCTCCAACAAATTCTTGAATAATTCTTTCCTTCTCAAAGAACTTTAAGCCATGAGCAGGTGCAATTCACGGGTCTGCAGAAAATACTGAAGAAAATACTTGGAAGTCAGATATTCGGAAGTCATCTGGAAGTAGATCATCAGTTTTATAAGACTATCAGTTTAGAGAGTAATTTCTGTTTCTATTAAATATTTGCTTTGCAGAAGTTCTTTTATTGAAAAATCCCAAGAAATAAGACAAAAAGCTTGTACTTTTAAGGGACTATTCCAGAACTTACTGAAAGAGAAGACTGGATTAATCTACTGTGCTTCAACAAAAAGCATTACCTAACTGCTTGGTGAAGCAGTTCTGAAGACATGAAAGATTTAGCAGTGTTACCACAAATAAACGTTCAAGGTCTGATCATTTATCTTTTCCCGACTTGCACATCAATAAGGGATCTGTGACTGGATTACTGAAAGTGTCAGAATTTAATACCGCACTTTTTAGTGTACTCATTCTCCATCACTACCTTTCTAAAACTAGTCAAAAGTCTTCACTTGAATGTTATAGTACCAAAACCTACTTCACTGAAGTTTTCTTTAAAGAGTTTATCTTGAGCTGACGCATGTTTTGCTTACTAGGAGTGAGTGCTGTCTTGCTGTTGTTTTCATCCTGCACCATGCTTCTTGTAGAGCAAAGAGCTTGTGGTACACCACTAATAGCACCCCACAGTAATGTGGCAGCATCTCAAGTTCCTAACTGACAAATATGCAAGAAAATGTGTTCTTCGGTTATCAACTTGCCTGTGCCTGCTGTTTAAAGAACAAAATGATATTCTTTCTCCATTAAAAACCCTGCTGGTTGAAAGGGAGTGTCTTCATTTTTATTCTGTAGCAACAAACTTTTCCTTGCTTGTAACAACCAGTTTTAGATTATGAATGCAAGTTGGTTTTTTTTTTCTTTACTTGTATGGGTCTTTGAAACCATGAGAAACAAAATCATGTCACACTGTAATTTTCTGATCACTCAGTTTTAGTTCCCTTGAAGCACATAATCACTAAATAAAACCACGATGGCAGGTATAGAAAAATATGCTGGTAGTTCTGTTTTTCCATGAACATCACGTGTCTTCACCTTTACATTACATGAAGTTGAAGCATGAAGGCTACAAATACAAATAAATTTGTCTGGTTGTCACACTTGATTAAGGACATTTGATAGTCCAGACGTTTCTCATAGGCTTTACTTGGAGGTGTTTAAAGTCCTTAAATGTTTTGGACCACAGGCTACTTGAAAGATCATCAATTACAGTATTTGGCAGTGTATGCTTACCTGTTAAGCTCCTATTTGGGTGTGTTATTCACTGCCCCTCTTTCTTTCCTGTGCCTAATTAGCAGTTACGCAGTGTAAAACTTGAGCCTTTCGAAAAGGAGATCTATCAGTCACAGTCTGTTTTAGAATGACGCTCTGGAACCAATAATGTTGGCCTCTGATTTATTTCTCAGACCCACTCAGAAGGGTTTAGCTTTTCTTTTAGTTTCAGTGATGAAGCTGCCAGTGTTCCTGCTCACAATTTTTATTTCCCTGCAAACTTCCAGTTCACCTCTTCTTTCACATTTACATTTTGGAAAGATTCTTGATTATATGTTACGCTGTTTGCAGAAAGGCACAAGGCGAAATGTAGTTTCACACTAGATGGAAATCCACTCTCTCAGACCCGGATCAGCATTCTGCGCTGCGCTGCTCTGATTTAACCTGAGTCTGTTGGGCATAGTACCATTCGGGGTGCATTTGCTAAACACCTGCTTACCCAATCTGGGAAAACTGTTAGTATCCAGATTGGAAAATGGTACCGTCCTTTCTGAGTGCCATTCAATTTAGAGTATAATGCTGTCTTGAGAATAAAGGTGAACATTGGGAAAATCTTAATCTGCTACCCTGGATGACTGTAGTGTGGTCTGTCTTTCTTGTGCCAAACTTTAATTTTGGACAAGATATCAGCAGAGCAGTACTGGTGCTGAGATTCCAGTGTTGCTCTCAAGTGGGTTACCGTTTGCCACTTTTATCTTGTTTTACCAAGAGATGACCTTACGCTCCTTTTGCAAAAGGAATTTCCTTTTATTTTGACCTGCTTTTGCAGGCAGCTCTGATTTGAAAATTTTAAGTACTTGTACATGTGAAACATTTGTTATGCAGATACATTGCCTTGTTTAAAGTTTACTAGCTTCTTTTCTGTTATTTTAGTTCCAGGCTCTCTTCCATGAAGACTGCAAGCTTCAGTGAACATTTTAACTAACTTCAGTGGTGTGTCTACTGTCTTTTGGTTGTTTTTTGCCATTAATCTTGTAGAGCAATTTGCTAGTTTCTGTTCCGTGCAAATTGGCAGTAGTGCTAAGCTAGTAACAATTAGATGCTTATGTTATTGGATAACTGACATTTCTTTTTAGTGTAAGTAAACATGTTAGCATTGTTAATCTTTTAATATCTGCAATAAATGTAGAACTAAACAATTTCTGGTTTAAATGTTTTGCTTGTGAATTTGGCCATTTGTAAGAGATATGCATCATTTTGGCACTAACAAGTGGAATTGAGATTATGCAGTGTTATATTAGTGTAAAGCAGGATTTTATAGTGTATGAGGGAAGGAAGGTCCCTCTGTTTCTGTGCTGCTAAATGTCTCTGTTGAGAATACCCACTAAATCATTTCTTAGTTACTTTTTCATGTGGCTTCTAGTGCATTAAATCCATACACAACAGTGTTACTTTCCACATGAATGCCAAAACCGTTGTGCCCCAGTTAGAATGCAAGAGTTTTACCCTTTATTCACATATCCCAGGAATTAGTTGTCTCTCTGATTTTCTTGGTGTACTGACTTTAAAACAGCAAAACTTTCTCTTTATACGTATGCGTGTGGTTTACTGTTGCCTTTAAATTCAAATTCCTTTTTTAGACAGGATATGAGGGGGAAAATTGCAACGAACTGAAATTTAACACTTGTGCAGCCGCCTTCTATCGAGAGGTGAAGTGAGAGTGTTCATTTGCGAAAGATACCAGCCAGGTCTCCTGTCCCTTGCTTTTATACTGACAGCTAGAAAAAGCTTTACAGAGGCAAGTTCAAGCCCTGGCTACAACTCTTCCCTCCTTTTCCCTCAAAAATTTATTATGCGTAAGGACCTGGTTCTAGAAGAAAGGACATCTGCTCTCGTTGGAGAGAAATGAGGAGATCCCCATTTTGGGGGAGGTGCCCTAACAGAGTAAGAGAACTGCAGTCAATAATACACTGCTTGGAGTAATTGTGTTGGACTAAAAGAGATGGTTTCATTTTTTTGCCTTCAAAGCTTTTCTTTGGTGTAATACCAATGACATTTTTCCTTTTTTTTTTTGTTTTTTTAGAAGACACTACAGCATCCTTAGTGTGAACACTTAATCTGTGCTGAGATGTTACTTCTCAAAATCAGTGTACAAAATCAGTTAATCCTGATGTGTTGTCCCCAAAGAAAGTCTGGACTCAGAAATTCAAATATTGTTATTTTTGATTGTTTTCTATCCTACAAGCAGGTATATTTTCTAATTAAAAATGAATTCCTGAAAGTCCTGTACCATCTTTAATTCTGCATATCTCATGACTGAGTGGCCAATCACAACCAGACTGTAGATTTGAGCAATAATAAACACCTTAAATGAGAATATGCTCAAAGAACAATAGGGTACTTCTGAAATAAATAGTTTTTGTGAACCTTGTTAAGTAGGTAACTTGCTGAATTGCAGCAAGTGTGGAAAATGTTTGCATTATCTGTGGGCAATAAAGTTACTGATGTTTAAGAAAGCACTAGCACACAGCGTGTTCTCTTCAGCTTTTTGTGCCTAATTCCTGTCATTAGAAGGTTGTGCTCATTTCCTTGAAAATTATTTCCTGGGCAAGATTTTGCTTTGAAGGGGAAGTCATATTTCGTTATCCTGGCATGAGGTAATAAAGCAATAGTAAAGCAACAAATACAAAGTAATAAAATCTAATTTTTGAAACAGCTGCCTCTTTGGCAGTTCATTCTAGACAATTGATTCATGGGGTTAACAACAGTTCTATCTTTGAACAGTTTGCAAGACCTGTTTCAGAAACCGGAACTATTTTTGGATGGGAAATAAGAATTTTGAAAAACAATCTAAAATGAGAGATCATTAAGAGGTCACACAACACAAACATGAAAAGAGAATCCGTAAGTTCTGGCTTTCTTTGATGCCTTATCGGGTACCGTGTGTTATTTACCGATGTCAGCGGGAGGACGGTTAGCGGAGGGAGTTCTGCGAAGTTCTCATTTGTTGTGTACACCGAGCACAGACAAACCCACGGTTTATTTTACTGTTCAATCCTGGTAATTAAATCCAAGTCACTAGGAGGATGCAGATCAGTTCTCATCCACATGCATGTGTAATTTACGTGCACTTCCCTCACTCACAAAGATGAACATAAACACTAAAGATAGGTTGCTCAGGGGTGTGAGTTGACAGAGGGAAAAGCAAGTTCTCCCGAGTATCACCAGTCGCTCCCGTAGGCTGGGCCCGCTGCGGTGGCCTAGCGAGCAGCCCTAGGTTAGGGCAGGCGGGTGAGACGGGCCTGGCTGCGGAGCGCGGAGGTTTTTGCTCCCGTTTCTCCTCGGGTCTCGACACAGCCCCCAGCCTGGGGGGGTCGGTGCCTCCGTCCCGCAGCGCCCATCTCTCCCGCGAGTCTCCGGCCCCGAGGGGTCCTTTCCCCCCGGCAGTGTGCGCGGCTCCGGCCCCGCGGTCACCCGGTCCCCGGCGGGAGGGAAGGCAGGACCGGGGGTGGCCCCGTTCCGCCGCGCTCGGCTTTGCCCCGGGCCGGCCCCGTCCGCCGCCGCCGCCGCAACCGCTGCAGCGCCCGCGTGCCCCGGCGGGCGGCGCCGCGTGGCTGCGGGGCGGGGCGCCAACGGTCGCTCCTCAGGCGACGGGAGGGCTGAGGGAGGCGTCGCCATTTTGGGGGTGCGTGGGCTGAGGGCGGCGGGGCTGGTGTGCGGGCTGGGGCGCGGTGGTGTTGGCTGCTGGGGCCCAGCGGGGTGTGGGGGGCGTCCCCCGAGGGGTGACGGGGCTCAGTGGAGTGATGCTGGGTTGGGGCGTAGTGTGGGGAGCCTGGGGCCGCAAGCGGTCGCACACCTCCTGCCCCTCAGGCGTGGGCCGCCTCTGCTCTGCTGCACCGCCTGGGCAGTCCGGGAGTGCCCGTCAGGGATGGGGTTAAAGCCAAACGTGCTTTGGGAATCCAGGGTCAGAATTAAGATTTGTCCACTGAAACAAAGATGTGATGGGACAGGACAGCTCCAAACCTCTGGTGTCCCGTTATTGCCAGGACCAGCCATCCCAGGTGCTGTGAACAGAGCTGGTCACAGGGAAGTATAGAACAAGACGGTGAAAAAAGTCTGTTCTCAAATACCATGCGTCCTCGGAGATAGGTACTGTTGGCCAGGGAAATGTCTTGGCACGTGGGCAACACCTGTCTATGCAGACTCACACCCTGGGTTACAATGCAGTGGCTAACAGAAGTTACTTAATAGTTTTATGACATTTCCAACCTGATTTACTAATTTAAAAGTATTCTAACCCAAACAATATTTTACTTGGCTTATGCTAATGCAAACCGTTTCCTCAGCTGTTGGCATTTGGTTACAAATGAAAGTGCAGAAAGAGCAGAGATTCCCTTCTTTATGAAAGCAGATTTGGAATCTGGCTTTGTGGTTTCTGTAATTGCAGATGACAACTACCTAGCTTTAATTTTGCTCGATTTTCTAGCGTTGGCTGGAAGGCATATTCATTTGGACGGACTGCCAAAATTCCAGGCATGAATACCTGATTCTAATTAACTTAATAAAATATAAATTCTTTTTTCATAACATATGGTTGATTTGATATGTATATAATTTTTATATAACATATATATATAAACTGGTGAATTACTGTAAATAAAGCAGTTTTAGCTATGATTTTTCTTAAATACTTAAAATAGCTGACTGCTGCAAAATGTTTCCACTTGTTGTTACTCTTTGTGAACTAATACTTGGATACCCTGCAGACAATCTGAAACATCGCTTGCAAATGAGAATCACAGACTTGGTGCAAAGCTTGGTTTGCTGGTAATAGCTTGGAATTGCCATCAGAGTAGTGTCTAATTTTGATTAATATAAATATAGGTCATAGCTACAAAATCTTGTAAGAGGGCATGGTTGTCCATCTCTTATAAAAATGAAGGTGACCAAATATTACAGTGAACTTAGACTGCTTTTAATTTTAGGACATCTGGAAGCAGTTATCTGAACAGAACATATAAGAGGTTTTGACAAGTTTCAGAAAATATTTGAAGACTACGGATACTTATGTTGGAGAGCTTCCACAGGACATTTTCAAGAACCATGAAGAAATTGCTGCCTGTAATTATTTAATGACAAGGAATAAAAACTGGGAAGAACTTATTTCTAGTTGAATCTCTGAAAATGTGTAGCACTGCTTTTGTCCTTTATCTTGTTTTGCAATTAGTGCAAGAGACAAACACATCTGTTGGGAACTGCATTCCCAGAAAAACAGTAAAATACCAAAGTAAGTGAAAAATGGTTATTTCACAAGCAGAAAGAAACATAGCACAGTATTGGGAGTTTATTTTTTATTAGGCATAGAAAGAATGCTACGGACTCTTTCACTTCAGGTGTTGCAGATGCACTGATCCAAATGACGGTGAGGAATGCCTGAACAATAATTGTTGTAGCTGGAGGTTCTGGTTTATAGGTAGTAATAATAATACTAGTTTTTTATTTTCCAGTAATAAATTGGGAAAGAATAGCTATGCATTTATTCAAATACTTTCATCTTATTCAGAAAATGTTCTGGAAATGTGTATAAGCTTTTACCTTTGTTTAGTTACAATTTGTTTTCAATCTGGAATTTTTATTACATAAGACTGTGATTCTAGTGATAAATATTTTAAAAATAACTTATCTTCTATGTTTTACAGCTGGAAATATAAACACTTTTATGAAAGAAGGATTATCAAATATTTCCACTCTCCTTGTGAATGAAGAAACTGATACCTTATTTGTTGGAGGCAGAGATGCAGTATTTGCTCTTGACTTGAATAATATTTCTAGAGAAATAGCCAGGGTAAATTAAAGACTTCTTTTTTTGTCCATGTGCCTTCTTTAAAAAAGTACTTTGCCTGTGGTTTTATTAATTTGAACATAATGTTCTGATTTAAAATGTATGTAAGTATTACTATTTCAAGGCTTGAAACTTTATCACAGAATCTTTCAAGAAAAGCAATACCTCTCTTCAGGTTATTTATTATGCCTTGTACGTTACGGAGATACATAGAAAAATGCTTATTTAGGATTATGTAGGGATTTTTTTACATATAATTGCAACATACCACCTTACAAGTGTTTTTGGCTTTTAGGAATACTGGTTTGCTACACAGGAAAGACAACTGGAATGTATTCGTAGAGGAAAGGACAGGGTAGGAACTTCTGTTTCCCCCTCTGAGTTATTAACTAAAATGGAAATGGCTACATTATCAAGATTCTTTTCAATAAATGAATTAAAAGCAAGTTCACTTAAATCTCTTGGGTTTGTTTGCTTGCTGCTAAGACACCAGGATATTTTCAGATGCAATCCACTACACTATAAAAATTTTATTTTTATTTTCTATTTTAGATAAGATGCCAGAACTATATCCTCTTCCTCCATAAGATAAATGACTCCAACTTATATGTTTGTGGAACCAATGCATATCACCCAACTTGTGATCATATGGTAATTAGGTTTGAATACAGGTTTTACTGAAGATATTTGAGTAGTATGGCAGATCTTTGACCACCTTTCTCAAAATATTCCTGTTGCAAATTAGAAACTTACCTAATTCTTTTATAAAAGTATGAAAGACCAGAAAAGGACTTATCAAATGTTATTTTTTTCATCCTATTTAAATGATTGTTTGCCATAGGTTATCCATGGGACGAACATAAACTTGCAAGGAAGAGCTGAAGAGAGCAGAGGAAAATGTCCGTTTGAACCAGCTCTGAAGTATGCGTCTGTTTTTGTAGGTGTGTTTGGACTGACATGCAACCTGAAATGGTTTTCCTCACCTAAACTAAGCTACTGGATACTGTTACCCTAATTCTATTTTTGCATGTCAACCCCAATTTGTTCCTTATGATATGTCTTTGCATTTTAAAAGTAAGTACTTTATATTTTTTTGTTCCTTCCAAATCTTTACAGATGGGGAATTATATTCAGCTACTTCAAATAATTTCTTGGGAACAGAACCTATAATACTTCGCAGTATGAGAAATCCTGTACGAACAGAGTTTAAAATATCGTGGCTGAATGGTAAGAAGGTTTTTTTATATATTTCAGTCTCTTGAACTTTAATTTGGTGTATGAATTCTCTCTAGAACGTAGTAGTATGTTATGTATTGATTTTGTAATGTGAGCTTTTAAAGTAGGGACAGAATTTGAAAGAAATTCATGACTACAGACTACAGTGATGAGACACAAGCCATAACCCCTTTATGAAAGCACAGTTCCTTCTCTTAATGTTTGATAGATTCATAAATACTTTTTAGCCCTTTCCTTGTCCACTAGTCTGCAAAAAAGTTCAATTAGACTTAATTTTAAAATAACATCTGGCATTTATGTTTTTCTTGGAATAAACTTAATATTTGTCTATTTATGTGTTTCAGAACCAAGCTTTGTCGACATGGAAATAGTGCATGAAAGTGAATCTAATCCAAATGGAGATGATGATAAAATTTATGTGTTTTTCACCGAAATAGCTGTTGAATTTGAATTCTATGACAAGCTTCTGGTGCCTAGAATTGCCCGTATCTGCAGAGTTAGTGTTTGTAGTATAAAGATTTTGTTTAGTGTACTTCAGATGAAGTTTCATAGTCGAGTGATTAACAATGGTATCTACACTGGCTAACCAAACAAAATTCTGTCATACACATTTTATTTCTGAACTAGCTTCCTCTTTTTCCTGCTAGAACAGAACCAGCTGTTCAGGTTGCATTTGACATGTAAACCCTTTTTCTTTGCCTTTGAACTGAGATTTGTATTGAAAGGCCAACTATATTTTTCCCCACAGCAACACTATTAGGTGAAAATTACATCTGTTTCTTTATGCATTCTACAGTGTTGATGTTATTCCTTCATTTAGGGTGATCTTGGTGGAAAACGCATACTGCAGAGAAGATGGACATCGTTTTTAAAATCCCGCCTTTCCTGTTCCATTCCAGAATTAAACTTCCACTTCAATATTGTTCAGGACATCTTTTTACTTCGGAGAAGAAAGTGGCAGGACAGCATATTTTATGGAATTTTTTCCCAACAGTGGTGAGATAGAGGGCTACATATGCTGCTAAAGTTTGTAGTGAACTGAGTAAGGGTTCTCACTTCAGTATTAATAGCCTGAGTACGGCCTGTTGGCTTTAACTCAGAACGAGAAGGTACCAGCTACTTATGCTGCATGTTTTAATGGACTGCATTTGTTTTTCTTACAGCTTGATCCAACTGAGCAAACATTATCATCTGAAACAAAATGTTTTTGGTTCCTGGGCCAAAGCCTTCAATTAAAGACTAACCAAAAGCTTCTCCTAAGCCAAGTTTTTAGAGTTACGTTTTCTCTAGTCGGATGGTGGGGCAATTAAAACTAATTACATATAAAATTACATAATTACATACACAAAGACCTGGATTCTTCTGGTCTTTATAGCACGAAAGGAAATAGCTGACATTTCAAGGTGCAGAATTATTCTCCTGTTCCAAAAGAAGTCTCTCTCATGGCCTGCTTGTCTAATGTAATGTTCTGTGAAAATGAAAACAGAACTCCAAACAAATACCTTACAAGTTTTAGGATAACTAGCTTTTTCTTAATGCTCTGACTAATTAAGAAAAACAAGACAAAGTGTATCAAAACTTTACATGTCAAATATATCAATGACAAAGTAGCTGTGAGTAGGGAATTCTCATGTTTTATAAAAGCATCAGAATTAACGGAATGCAGCACAGTCAGCACTGTCCAGCTTAACCTGCTGCTACCTATTTACCTGTAGTTTATACCCACTGGAGCTTATGTGAGTTTTATTTCTGGTTACGGCAGGTTAGGTTCAATGTGTCCTGAAATAGGAATTTGTAGAACATTTATTCCTTTGGGTGTGGCAAAGAGACTTAGACTTGGTATTCCCTGGTAGAACTGAAGTCACATCACTGTCTGATTCAGACACTCCGAAAAGTCTACCTAAATTTTCAGTCATCATTTTGAAAAGCGTTGTAATTGGAGGCGAAGTGGAAAAGTATTGTGTTTTTCAGTAAGATGAGTTAGAGGGATTAGAAGAAGAATTAATGGTCTGGTCAGAAGCGTGGAGCCAAGGGGAGGAGACTCCTGTCAAAACGTTGATTACCATAATACTTGGGCTCATCTGTCTGTTTACAAGAAAGGTTGTCAACAGGTCCTCATTCTCTAAGTTGTTTCAATTTATTTGAGGGCGGTTACTTGATTTTTAATAAAAGCATATTTAATACCATATTTTAGGAATGTCTTTGTTTTATTCTTTTCTTACTGAATCATGAAAACTCCAACAGAGAAGTATTTTTAGTGTTAGGTCTCTTTTGACTAATCCTGAAAAAGATTCAGCAGTGTGCATTGTGGAGATGGGGTTATTTTACAGTATTTATTTCTATATAAAAGCCAATAAAACTCGCTTTTATTTTGTGTGTTGTTTTTTTTTTTTTCTTCTAAGGGGAAGATTAGACATATCAGCTGTTTGTGCATACAGTATGAAAAATATTCAGGAAGTCTTCTCCACAGGAAGCTACAAAGGACCAGTAACTGTAGAACATGCCCTTGTTAAATGGATGGTATATACGGGAGAAGTGCCAGTTCCACGTCCTGGTGCTGTAAATATGAATTTACTTGTTCTAATTGAAGAACAGCCTCTAAATTATCTTTTTTGGTAGCAAATCATTAGCTCATGTTTTATCAGTATAAATGCAGTGTTTATGATCAGCAGAGATACCTGCTTTCTCATTCCATCATACGAAGGTTCCTAGAAAAGCTGCCTTGCTTACCGTTCTGCTCCACAGGAGATGTGGGATTATTAGCTAGTTCATAAAGTGCGAGGAAAATAATTATTTTTATCTTTTGAAGATAAGTAGAAATAACTGAGTATTTAGAAGGAAATATACCTTTTTTATATACCTTGGTGAGATGAAAAAGCACTTGTAATCATGTTTGTTATGTTTTGTTTCTAGTGCATTGATAATTTTGCCCGGAGTATTGGGTATAATACTTCTTCTGACTTGCCTGACAAAGTTTTGCAGTTTGTTAGAGATCACCCTCTAATGGATAATTCTGTAAATCCAATTGGTAATAGACCGGTGCTACTGAAGAGAGGTTCAAACTATACCAGGATTGTAGTAGACAGAGTCACTGGCATAGATAAACAAACATACGATGTTATGTTTCTAGGAACAGGTAAGTGCTTTTATTTTAGGAAAAGATACTATACATTTTTATGTATTTTGTTTCAGAATTTTTCTCTGAGACTTCAAAAAAGTAGAAGTATTCATCAGCTCTTTTTGAAGTTTTGCATTCGGAAGCTGTCTTGCTGGTTTAATATTTTCATGCCAGTTAGATTAAATGTGTTTGGCTTGTTGGACATTAAAAGGCTCTCTTTGGAAGCTTTCCATATCAAAGACATAATAATATTTGCAAATTCAGGGATTGTTCGAGGTCTTTTTTTCCCCTGAAAAAAATAATTGCTTCTCTCTTATTGAAAGAAAAAATAAGAATTGCTTTGAAGAATTTTTAAAATTCTCTATGCCCAGGAATGTCTTCTAAATCTCTATCTAATTTCAACATGAATTATCAAGCTAAAATGTCATGCTATGTTTAAACAAGTTTATCTTTAGAAATACATTTCATTTTATATAGATGATGGATATTTGCATAAAGCTTTCAATTGTGATGGGGAAATGTTCATTGTAGAAGAGCTACAGCTGTTTCTGTCTCCTGAGCCTGTACAATCTCTCCAGCTGTCTTCTGAAAAGGTAGAACTTCTTTCCCTACATATGGAAAGTGGCTGCTGTAACAGCTTGCCTCAGCCCTTGCTCTTCTGTGTTGTTCTTCTGGCTTTTAAGTAGCCTGTAAATGTCTCGTAATTCTGCTTCTATCGTGTATTTGTTAGTAACAGAAGCACAAAACGTCTTTTTTTCTGTAGTCAAAATACAACTGAAACAAGCCTTTATGTTGATTAAAAAATTAGGGAAGGAACTGTGATTTTACGTGCTATGGAACTAGGTTTTTTTTCTCATTCATATCACTATCCTTACAAGATTTTTAGTTTACTGGTATTTTTAGTAAATACCAGAAAATATTACAATCCATGTTAGGAAATAACAGCTTAAAATCTCACTCACTATTGTAAAAGAACTCCTTCCTGCATTTCTAGGGAATGCTCTATGCAGGGTCCCCATCTCAAGTGGTGCAGCTTCCAGTTTCTGAGTGCCACCGATACACGTACTGCTTGGATTGCATCTTGGCAAGGGATCCGTACTGCGCGTGGTCTCAGTCTGCTGATGAGTGTGTTCTACTGGCAAATCAGACTGGTCATACGAAGTAAGTAAAAAGCTGTTGTTTCAGCTGCACACCTGATGTGAGATTTCTTTATCGGTGCACTCTTAATGTCTGTAACACAAAACTAGGATGGTTCCTAGAAATGGAATGATACAAGCTGGAACACTTCTTGTCTGGGTTTTCATCTGTTTGGTTTTGGGGTTTTTTTGTTTTGTTTTGTTTTTCAGGAATTTAATTCAAAGTGTGAAATATGGGGATGCTTCCAGCTGCCTTAGTGTAGGTATGTGAACGTTTATTTTAAGAAAGAATATTTTAATTTCATGCAATCGAAATGCTTTGCGCTCACTGGAATTCTTGAATTATAGAAAACCACAGAATTAAAATCATGTTGATTATTACTTTTGAACTAAGACCAAAAAAAACCATGCTGAGCTGGTACTGCCTAATGCTCTTAACCCTCTCAATCTAAATGTCAGAATACTTCAGTTCAGACTGAAACTCTTACTCTCAAGGGAAGCATAAATGTGACCTGTTTGAAGTTATTGGTGTCCCTCCCACACCCACTTTGCAGAAATCACACGACATGTCAGCTGTCCTATTAAATCTGTCACTGCTTTGGGATGCTGCTGTGCAGATACATGACATACTATTCAAGAGTACACTTAAAAAGAAGGCTATTTGTTATCAGCCATTTCAAATTATTTTTATTATTTTTAGTGGGATTGGGAAATGAATTACTCTTAATGTAGAATTGCAGGTGTGTGTGATCTGGTATTATTATGCAGTGACTTTGTAATGAGTTGCAAGATACATTGCTTTCTTAGTGACACAAGACATATGTCTCACCTCCACTTATGTCTCTTTAAAGTCAGGGTTGTCTTTAGTCTTATATATTTTAGACTGCATGACAAATGATAATAAGACAATCAGTGGGACAGTTGGGGAACTTTTACATAGCTGATTGTGCAGGCAAATCTAAACATCAAAGCATTTCTGTGAAGAGATGTCATTAACTAATGTAGAAGTTGAGGCATACAAAGGTGAATTTATTTATGCATGGCTATGTATACAGGTGAGGCAAAATCAGATTAAAATCTGAAGTCTTAAACTTCTAGTCCCGTATTCATTCTGTTACACATCAGCGGGAGTAAGGCCAGCAAGATGTCACTGATAGTCAGACCTGTTAGTAATGGGATTTCTTTGTCTTTACCCCTTACCTGTTGATTACCCATTGTCAAGACTGGTGAATTAAATTTTATATTTATTTGTATATGTATTTGGTTATGTAAGTTAAACTAAATCCCCAGTGTTCTTACTTAAAAAAAATCTTCATAATTTCAGAAAATAGTGTGAGAAAATATCTCTTTACCCTTGGAAACAATGTTCATCTTAAATGTGTTCCTCTGTCAAATCTGGCAAGCACAGTGTGGAAGTTTAATGGGAGAAGACTTCAGGCCAAGGACTCTAAATATCTCCTCTATGATGGAGGAATAGCAATATTTAATGTGACAGTGGATGCGGCTGGATTCTATGATTGTCTCTCGGTAGAGAAATCCAAAGGGAAGGAATTCCTTATCACTGTGGCCCGCTATGCCCTTTATGCCCAAGAAAAGACAGAGGAAGCAAATGTTTTTGCCACAGCAAATGAGCATACTAAAGCAGGAGCTGAGGATTTTCAGTCTTCAGTACCACCGTCTTTACTGAACGAGGAAGCAAAAGAGAAATCTCTGGACAGCCGAAGAGAGAAGCTTGTTTTAAAATTCTTGGGAGCTGGGTTTGCTCTTCTTTTCTTTTTCTTGTTGGTTTGGAACTTTTACAAGGGTCATTTATCTCTGCCTTGGAAGAGCAGAGAAACCAGCTCAAAAACCACTGGTACAGCTGGCTTGGCAAGTCCAGCACAGGCTACAGAGGGATCAGGCAGTGGAAGGAAGAGTTCAGCCACGCAGACGGACATGTCTTGTGTTAATGAATCAATGCTTGTGAGCTTTTCTTAAGGAGTACGGTGGGAACGCATAGCAGTGCGAGTTTCACAGAGAGCTCTGGGAGGTGCAGCTCACCCAGCTGTTTGGTTAAGATGACACGATGTTTCCTGTTAAGGAATGTGGAATGTAAATTTGGGTAGGAGTCAGAAGCTCTGAATTGAAGGTGACAAGTTACATTGTGTATTACATAGATGTGTTAGCAGTTACTACTTTTAAAAGCAAAATTCCTTGTTTGGGTTCCTTTTTGACATGATAGAACCATAAGAATAAATTTCTTTCAAAAATTGACACTGATCCACATTTTTGTAATGTTGGGGTTGCCCAATTACAGAAATTAATACTTCACAAGCTAATAATACTTAGCAGTTAGTGCTTTCACCTTCAGACTTTCTGTTTAATCTACGAATAGCAACTAATTAAGTCTCCCAATGCCCCAAGAGGTTGCTACTATCCTCATTTTACATGTGAGGTTAAATTACTTGTCACTGACCATAGTGAGTATTGGTGTCAGATCTGGTGCTTTGTTAGAAGTTCCTGAGTCATCTTCCTATATTTTATCTTTCTTTAGTTTCCTCTCCTTTCCCTTTATTTGAGCTTTCAAAACACTTCCTACGCATTTATTTTTCGAGTATGTTTTTAGTGACCTTTATGATACATCTTCCTCTGTCCAAAAATGTCATGAATCAACTTGTGTACCGCATCGTTTTTCTGAATTTATTTCTGAGGTGTGGTCAAAGTTCAGACATTGTAGCTCCTTTTGTTAAAGGCCATTGAAAGTTGATCATTTTTTCTGAGACACTTTTTTCCTTCATTTTCAAGTAAATGTTCTCTTATGTTTTCTTGTTTGGAAAACAACACGGGTTCTTGATCACAGAAATCCCTGAGCAAAAAAGCTGTGCTGCGTCACTCTGTCTCTTGCCAGACATACATAAAGTACAAGGTTGAGTCTTTTCTAGACACAGCACATTTTTTTCCAGTTTTCACATAGCTATGGAAGGAGAAACCTGCTTGGAAATGGATTCTCCAATGTGGAAGGCCGTAGCAAGACACCTTCTTTCAAGTTAAACAGGAAAGCTTGGAAATGAAGACAATGTGTACAACATAGATACCTGGCTAGGAAGAAAGACCAGATAAGCGGCTTCTCAGTGTTTTTTATCCCTTAAAACGTAAATAGGTTAAATTTCTTTACATTGGAGCAAAGTCACAGCCTCTTTTTTTTTTTTTTAATGCCTTCTTTCTCCCTGGATCAAATTGTTCTGTTATGCTTCATAACAACAGATTCTTGTGTATTATGTGCAAATACCATAGAAAGAAGGTGAGGCCAGTTGTTGAACTTGGAAGAAGCAAATTCACGGATTACTGTGTCTGTCTGTTGCGCTACTTAACCAGCACAGCAGTGTTTGCCCTTTCCGTGGAAGGATGTAAAGGTGGGAACAACGTCAGCCTTTCTAGCCAGGTGAAGCCACAGGCATGGAGTGTGGACAAGAGAACTGTACGAAATGGACGTCTGGAAATTAGAAGACTGGATAGCTGCTGGCAAACCGTTACACCAAGACCTGCCTGGCTGCATGTCAGTGATTGTATCGGTGCAATGCAGAGACAAGATCTGAGGTGCATATCTTGTCTCACAGTTTGAAAGGGAGTCTACTTCCTTGCAGGGTTCCTTTACCTATATTCCTACTCCCTATATGCAAAGGGCTATATGGAAATTAATGATGCAGGCTGGATAGTGGCATATAACTAATAACATAGGAAGTGATCAAAATTTCCATTCTTATCTTTGGGGACACTTACTGTCTTCCCTTAGTGGAAGGAAGTGCAGATGGAATACAAAACCCCATTTCAGAAAATCCTCACAAGGCTACCAGCATTTGGTTTTAGTTCAATTCCTGCTGATCTAATTACCCTAATTTAAATGTGTAAAATAATTAGCTTCTAAGAGAAGTCGTAGATAAGTTGCAGTTAACAGGTCGATATGAAAGATACTGTGGCCTACTTTCAGTAGTGTCTTCGGTGCAGTTTTAGTCCTTTTGTCATTGGTTGCCACGCTGTACGTAGGAAGGACGGAGAATATGGGGCAAGAGGATGGAGCCCAGGTAGTCCTTGAGCTGCTTGTTCAGCTGCCGCTCGGACCAGCCACCCAGCGCTGCTCCGACTTGCACCCGGCAATGACTTTTCCGAGTGTACACCAATACGCTGTGAAAACACAGACCTTCCCCATTGCTTCTAACATCGGTTCAGCTCTCTTGGTGCCAAAAATCTTTTGCGCTGGCAGCTGCTGCCAGTGTTTCAAACAGAGCGTTACCCTAGTGTGCTCAGAATACACCTGTCTGATGTCACACTTAAAATTACCGGCAGCAAACCATAACCCCAAACACAGGGGCGATAGTGGTGGGGACACTGGAGACAAGGAATTACACCTGGCTCGGTACACTGCCCTTCTATAAACACGTTACAAAAAAGGGTGGAGGTGAAACGCTGAAAGCGGAGTGTGAGAAGGGTGTTATTGCTAGTCTTTGTGCTGCTAGTATTGAACTCTGATATGAATATTGCTAAATTATGAATACTACTTCCACCATTTATTGTAAAACTGCTAGTACAGGGCTTACTATTTTGGTGCAAGTTCTGAAGTTATTAACCCACAGAGAAATTAATGTGCAGAACTGTCTGGGATTAACAAAATCTCTCTTGGGAAGATTTCCTATTAAAATGTCCTGATAAGTAAGGAGCACAAAGGGGACTGGGATCATCCAGCAGCGACATAACTCAGCACCACTGAATCTGCTCATGGGAAGCTTTGTGTTAGAATAGTGGTGTATTTTAAGGCAAAACTGAGGCACTTGTGGGAACTGAGTGAGGAGTGTCGGTGTTCGGGTGTACTGGTGGGGTGTTGGGGGCAATGCGGAAATAGTTTCCTGCCAAAGCCAAACTTCAGGTTCTTTGCTAGCCATGTTTGTATGAGGAGCTTGCACAGTTATTATCTGTTCTAAAAACTTTGTGCTTGTCTACAGCTTCAAAGTTACTGACTTAAAGCCCAGAACAACTGCACCCTGTCCCATACAGCTGATACTGGTCAATTTTGCTTTTTGTCACAAACACATTAGAATAGGTCGTGTTCACGAGCAGGCCCCTATCCTTGTCCTTCTTCCGTGTGGAAACACCGGGGTGGATGCACATTGGGCTTTTCCTACAGAACAGAACGCGAGCAGTGCCTGGAGCAGCTGCCGTCTGCAAAATCTCTGCTGCAAACCTGTTGGGTACAATGCTGAAAAGGAGCAGGCGTGAAAAGATCCGTTCCTGGTCTGGCCGCCTGTTGTCTTCATGAGGCCAGGCTACTGGTGCATCTCTACCCTCACAATTAAAAATGCATCTTATTCCTAGACTGACCTGTTCAGCGTCTGCTTCCAGCCCTTGGAGCTTGTTACACCTGTGCTGGCTAAACTGAAAAGCACTCTTGTAAAAAATTTCTTTTTACCAGGAAGTTTTTTATGGTCATGATCAAGTCACTTTTCTTTGATGAACAGATGAAGCTCTTTAATTCTTTCAACACGGAGCGTGTTTTGTTCTCTCTCAAGGCTCTCCCATAAGCCCTCTCCAGTTGTTCAGCATCCTGGAGGTGTGGGCACTAGCCCTGGGCAGGGGGTTCCCCGGGGGAACTAAGGTTCCTCTCCACTCGTCTCTTCTCTCTCCAGCTCCGTGCCTGGGTAGCGCAGCCCAGGACTGCATTAGCTCCTCCGGCCACAGCGGCACGCTGGGAGCGGCTGGTTGCTCATTATCCACTCTGCTTCCCCGAGCCTTTTCAGTCTCCCTTCTTCCCAGGGTATTTTCCCATTTCATAAACAGGTATTCATGGTTTATGTTAATTTTCCACTTGTATGAACGACTTCATAAAAGACAGAACAACAAAGAGCGCCCTATTTCTGATAGCAGATGTCTAGACTAAGATAAAAGAACACGATTTTTGTTTTCATGGGTAGCCAGCGCCCATTAAAATCCCAGCGCAGCGCTGTAATGCAGCCCGCCGTAATCCGCCGGGTGCCGGGGCGGCGGCCCGGGGGCGGCGGGCGCAGGGCCGGCTGTGCCCGGCAGGTGGTGCCGCCGAGCCGGCCCCGGCCCCGGCC
>VZTQ01010261.1:5555-18020 GCA_013400755.1 Pelecanoides urinatrix | reverse complement strand
GTGTGGTGTTTGGCTGTCTGCCGCATTAAACCACAAGAATTGGTAGATCTACCACAGACTTTTGTTGGTGCTTTTCTAATCAGTGTCACTATTACAGATTGCAGATATTGCCAAGATTAAGATCACATTTTTTCATATGTTCCCATTCCCAGCCACCAGACTTCTAAATAGTATTGGGGAGGGAAGGTGGTGGCTGATGCATCAGGTCAGAGATTCAGTCAGTCCTCAACAGTTCTTCCTTCCCCCATTGCTAATTTGAATCTCAAATCACTTCTTCTTCCCTTGTCTCACTTGCTTCCAAGTGCCCCTGGAGTTGGGGATGTACAGCAGGAACTGGAAGGTACACTGCACCTTATCAGTTTATGCGGTGTTTTTTGATAAGACAACAAATTCGAATTTATCTATGAACAATATTTTCTGTATTTAATTGTGACAACTGTGAAATGTTATGTCCTTGAGATGTTGGGGTGGAGGGTGAGTGAGAGAAAGTATAATATATATAGGAAGTGTGGTGTTAAGCTATAGGAATCCATCGAAATACAAGTCAGGATCGAGAGGCTTGTTTAGAAATATTTGACTTGCAGGATCAGTACATCAACACCAGTATGGCACAGTGGAAAATCTAGTTGCTCTAAAAAGAGATGCCATGTTAACAGGTAGATTTACTATGTGTTGCTGGGATACTTTCAGTTCTCCTGTAAAAATCAAATGTAAATATAACTAATGGCATCTCTGCCATGCATTTAAGTATCAGTTTTTGGATTTAGTGGTATTTGGGATTCAAGGTCGCTGGGGCCTACAAAGAACTGATAAGGCAGGAAGTGTTTATAGAAGTGAGCAGAAGTAGAGGACTTCAGTTAGTTTTTCAGGCATGCTGAGAGGTATAATTCTTAGACCAGGTCTCAGCTGATTTTTCCAAATCTCAGCAATTTATAGCTGATCCTTGATGGAAGCTCTTGGTTAGACACAATTAATTACTCATGATTTATGGATGATTCAATTTTCACTGGTTTAGCAGCAATAAGAGAGCGGTTGTATGAACTAGGTGCAACAAACACCTTGTTTGCAACAGTAGCCGTTTGTTTTCCTGACAGATTCAGTCTATTCTAGAGAGGATCAAAAGGAAATAACTTAATTTTAAAGTCTTGGCTATGACCTTACATACCTTTCTGTGTCGATATTCATAAATCATATAATGGTCATGGGATCTTTTCTCTCAAAGATTAAAGTAATGATTAAATGCTAATTAGGCTTTAAACACTAGATAAACTCTATTTTAGTAGTTATGTCTCCAGCCAATCAGCAGGACCAAAATCTTACTTTAAGCAGGCTGGAGACAACAAAAGAGAAACATCAGTAAGAACCACTTTTGTGTACAATATATTTATGATTGAAATAACTATAAAATGTTTACACACATAACTGATTCTGTCATCCTCAGAAAAGTAAAACCAAGAACTAGTCTTTTTATTATACTTTACAGCTTCAGAAGTTACAGGTGGAGGCACTTGATAATTTATATGTTTTCCTCAGCCTGAAACTGGGCTACTATAGAGATGCCTGCTGATTATATAATGAGTAAAATATAAGGGTTTCTTTTTTTTTATCTGTTGATGGCTCAACTATTTTCTTCTAGTTTTTTTGGGAAAAAAATAAAATTCCTCAATGACTTATCCTTATCTCTACTATTCTACTACTGTCTTCCAAACCCATCTGTGCCCAAGTTTTCCCTTTGTAAGGCTAGTGATTTTAGCTATGTTTTATTGCAAATAAATACCATTAACAATAATGATAGATGCTGCACCGCATATGTTTATAGTGATTCTCTGGGAATCTCTGTGTAGGAAAGGGTTATGGTTTGATGGGGGGGTTGTTGTTTTTCTTTGAATAACGATCACTTTGCAAATTAACTTGACTATTCTTGTTNTGCTGATTTTTCCTGCTATCCTGAGCATGGACCTTTATCGTCGGGAAGACAGGAGACTGGATATATTCTGCTGTTTTACAAGGTGAGAATGTGTGATAGAATTACAGTATATGAGGGGCATCCTTTTTGTGATCACCAATCAGTGCTACCACCCCTTGTCAGGAGTGGGAGTTCTTCATTGCAGCAGGACAGCAGCAGGGTCAGTATGTTATTGTCATGGTTTTATTGGTAGTGACTGAATTACATTTGCTACCTTGTTTTTTTATCTGACTGAGGAGAAAAGTTAAAAGGCATTTCACACACACACTTTTTCCTTTATTCATATGTACATCCATTTTAGCCATTGGAGGACAACTTTCTGGAAGCATGTAAAAGAACCATGCTTTAGTAATATCTGTATTTTTAGAATTTTATGGGGTACTGCAGTGTGTCCAGTGCTGGTATTGGGTAACCTTGGAAGACTGTAAATAACTCGGGGTACTCAGAAGCCTTACTTATACTTAATCACTATGTGCTAATTTTTATGCTTTTTATGTCTTGAAACTTAAATGCATAAAAATAATGTAAAAACTATAAAATTACTTCCCTTTAGCCCAGTTTTTCATAGGACTATGAAGAATTCAGAATGATCAGTACCATTGCAAGACAGTGATTGATAAACTTTCTGTTATGGCTCCAGTAGTAATTTAGAATGATAGTATGCACACTCTTACCTAATATACATCCAGCTCTGAGGGCAGGAGCAGGCTAGGAGGAAGTTACTGTCATCAGTGGAGCCACCGCTTAGAGATAAAGCATATTTTCTACATTAGTTTTTGCTTTTGCCTGCAATGAAGAGGATAAGCTGCATTTCTATACATGTACTCTCACATGCATGTCATAACCAGGATGTAGAAAAACCCCATTGTGTCCTCTTAGCCTTTCACACTCATGTAGGAGCAGACACAGTTTGACCTTTTAAGCTTCGATGTCAAAGAGAGAAAGTGCTTTCCTAAATTTGTTTTTGAGGGAGTCATCAGAACAGGGAGTTGATCACAAGCCAGGACTCCTGCTTTCTGTTTCTGATTCAGCCATAGTTTCACTGGATGGTCTAATGTGCTTGAATTTTGGAGCCCTGATTCTCAGAAGTACAGGGCAGGCAGACCTTCCATTTATTCCCCCATCTAAAGTTGTACCAAATGTGAATCAGAATTTGGGCCCATGTACATATGAAGAGATTCTGTTAATAGAGCTTGCTTTGTTTAGATAGGCAACATTTTCTTCCTTTTTGTAGGATTTTTCCACTTGGTGAAAAATCTCTGATACTGTTTTCTATCAGCAATTTGTTTTTATTTACAGAAGGATGCTTGTTTATGACATTTTTTTTAATAAACTAGGTATATGTTATGTTCTTGCATAGACTACAATAAAGAGAATGCTTAAAAAAAATGCTTCTGTAATTTTGTCTCTTCATGTTGCCCGTCCTTCCTGGGAATTAATCCTTGTATATGTTTACTTCAATTTTAAAACATGCAGTCAGTGTATGGCAAGCGGTTTCAACCTGCCTCCCAAAAGTCTGAGATCTTATCCAGAAGGCCCGAATATTATTTAACAGTTACTTCAATAGTTC
This sequence comes from Pelecanoides urinatrix, assembly GCA_013400755.1. Taxonomy (NCBI): domain Eukaryota; kingdom Metazoa; phylum Chordata; class Aves; order Procellariiformes; family Procellariidae; genus Pelecanoides; species Pelecanoides urinatrix. Next base: position 14,484 of record VZTQ01010261.1, on the reverse strand, counting down.
TAAACAGAAGAACTCAGAATGTCATGCATTTACATTTTGATCTTCTGAATAGTTTAATTCTCAGCATGGTCATGTATATGTAAACTTACACACACATATCATGCATTCAGACTGTGCGCAACTACCTGGCTATTGACCTGATTAGCATATGTAATTAATAGAGTGATGTGAGTGGATGCCAGTGTCTTCAGACAAATGCTGGTTCCTTCTTTCTTGGGCACAAGAAACGTGCAGAAACAGGCTCAGAGGCCTACACTTTAAACCATGTCTAAGAAATATTTCCTAAAAGTGCAGAAGGAAATCCTCATCAAAACATTATGCTAAATTAACATAAACAATTTAATAGTAGTAGAAGCAGTCTCAGATGGAAGCAGATTATCCTATCTAGCCTGATTAAAATGAAGACCTATCTAAATGTGAACAGATGTTTTTCTCTTCTCTTGCAGTCCGTGTGCCACTAGAGTGATTCAGATTGAGCCTCAAGCATATGTGGAAAACAGTGATAATACTTGCTGCAGTCCTCCACCCCCATACAGCAGTCACAGTTTTGCACATGAAACTCAGATTACAATGCAGTCTACAGTGCAGTTGCGCACAGAATACGATTCTCATGCACAGGTGTACTACACCACAGCAGAGCCTTGCTCAGCAATATCTGTGCAGCCGGTGACAGTGACACAAGATAATCTCAGCTGCCAGAGCCCAGAAAGCACAATCTCGACAAGAGATTTGCTTTCCCAATTCTCAGACTCCAGTATGCATTGCCTTGAGCCACCCTGTACTAAATGGACACTCTCATCTTTTGCAGAAAAGCATTATGCTCCATTCCTGCTAAAACCAAAAGCTAAGGTAATCAGAAAACTATTTACCTGTTTTTCAAAAATAGACTTCTGCCTTGCCCAGTAGGAAAATTATCCTGACAATAGTATTAAATATCAGGAATAAATAGAATTATTTTGGAATTACAATTCTTAATAATTTTACACCTAATTTCATACTTTAAAAGTTTTATCTTGGTAGTGCTGTAGTGACATACTTTTCAAATGTAAGTTATGAGTGAGGGTTTTGATGACTTTCAGTAACCTAAGCTCATGAACAGTGAAACTAAATCTACTTTTTTAACTTCATCACCATGTAAATTTCCTGTTCATGATCTAGAGCCCCTTCAGTAAAACACAAATTATTTTGGCCTTGTANGCATAGACTACAATAAAGAGAATGCTTAAAAAAAATGCTTCTGTAATTTTGTCTCTTCATGTTGCCCGTCCTTCCTGGGAATTAATCCTTGTATATGTTTACTTCAATTTTAAAACATGCAGTCAGTGTATGGCAAGCGGTTTCAACCTGCCTCCCAAAAGTCTGAGATCTTATCCAGAAGGCCCGAATATTATTTAACAGTTACTTCAATAGTTCTAAACAGAAGAACTCAGAATGTCATGCATTTACATTTTGATCTTCTGAATAGTTTAATTCTCAGCATGGTCATGTATATGTAAACTTACACACACATATCATGCATTCAGACTGTGCGCAACTACCTGGCTATTGACCTGATTAGCATATGTAATTAATAGAGTGATGTGAGTGGATGCCAGTGTCTTCAGACAAATGCTGGTTCCTTCTTTCTTGGGCACAAGAAACGTGCAGAAACAGGCTCAGAGGCCTACACTTTAAACCATGTCTAAGAAATATTTCCTAAAAGTGCAGAAGGAAATCCTCATCAAAACATTATGCTAAATTAACATAAACAATTTAATAGTAGTAGAAGCAGTCTCAGATGGAAGCAGATTATCCTATCTAGCCTGATTAAAATGAAGACCTATCTAAATGTGAACAGATGTTTTTCTCTTCTCTTGCAGTCCGTGTGCCACTAGAGTGATTCAGATTGAGCCTCAAGCATATGTGGAAAACAGTGATAATACTTGCTGCAGTCCTCCACCCCCATACAGCAGTCACAGTTTTGCACATGAAACTCAGATTACAATGCAGTCTACAGTGCAGTTGCGCACAGAATACGATTCTCATGCACAGGTGTACTACACCACAGCAGAGCCTTGCTCAGCAATATCTGTGCAGCCGGTGACAGTGACACAAGATAATCTCAGCTGCCAGAGCCCAGAAAGCACAATCTCGACAAGAGATTTGCTTTCCCAATTCTCAGACTCCAGTATGCATTGCCTTGAGCCACCCTGTACTAAATGGACACTCTCATCTTTTGCAGAAAAGCATTATGCTCCATTCCTGCTAAAACCAAAAGCTAAGGTAATCAGAAAACTATTTACCTGTTTTTCAAAAATAGACTTCTGCCTTGCCCAGTAGGAAAATTATCCTGACAATAGTATTAAATATCAGGAATAAATAGAATTATTTTGGAATTACAATTCTTAATAATTTTACACCTAATTTCATACTTTAAAAGTTTTATCTTGGTAGTGCTGTAGTGACATACTTTTCAAATGTAAGTTATGAGTGAGGGTTTTGATGACTTTCAGTAACCTAAGCTCATGAACAGTGAAACTAAATCTACTTTTTTAACTTCATCACCATGTAAATTTCCTGTTCATGATCTAGAGCCCCTTCAGTAAAACACAAATTATTTTGGCCTTGTATTGTGTGTGTGCATAAATATATAAAAGCTTAAAAGTATAGTGATGGGTATTAATTTTGAACCTGGTTCTGTGTGCCATTATGAGTTATTAATTTTTTTAGGAACATAAAACCAAATGCATTTCCATTTTCTGTTGCAGATTGTGGTTATTTTTCTTTTTCTGGGTTTACTTGGGCTCAGCCTTTATGGAACTACCCGGGCTAGAGATGGACTGAATCTCACAGACATTGTACCACAAGAAACCCATGAATATGACTTTATTGCAGCACAGTTCAAGTATTTCTCTTTCTACAACATGTATATAGTGACACAGAAAGCAGACTATCCCAATGTCCAGCACTTACTTTATGAACTTCACCGAAGTTTCAGCAATGTGACATACGTTTTGTTGGAAGAGGATAGGCAGCTTCCCAAAATGTGGTTGCACTACTTTCGAGACTGGCTGCAAGGTAAGAGAGAATTGCATGAACTTTTCTTTTTAATTCTACAGTAGCAAGCAATTATTCACTGTAGTAATGCTCTCCTCTTCCAATACAGTCACATGGTTTAAAGCACGCTAGCAGGAGGGAAAATGCCTAGGTTCTGATCCAAACTCGGACATCAATTTGCTTTTTCTCCAACAGTTCACTTAAATTCTTTGTGGCTAAGTTTACTCCCCAGTAAAGCAGTTTTGGAGCTTTAAAAGATTATATCCATGAGGGGTCATCTCATGTCATTAATTTCTAAGTGGCTAATGAGGAGTTCTGCTTTATAATTAATGGCCAAATATGGCCCAGTTTCTTAGGAAGATAAATGTTTGCCGAGTGTTTTGAGAACAGTAAATGAAAAGCCCTGGTCCAGCAATGCATTTTGGCACAGGCTTAACTTTCAGCACATGAGTGATCCTGTTGGCTTCAGCTGGGACTGCTGGCATGAAGAAAGTTCAGTGGGGCTTAGGCATCTTATTGGACTGGTAGATTAGTACACATTCTAGACTTCCAATCAAGTATCCTCACTCTTTCTATAGTGCTACTTTTTCTGTGCTGAACTGTAACTGGGAGGGGGGTGTTATAAGTAGTATGATAATAATTATATTAAAGTGGGCTTATTAAAGGCATGATATTATAATTATTCATGTTGAGGCAAGTAATTCTTTTGTATATAAAATAAATAGTAATGTTACATCTCAGCAGATTTAACAGTTCTCTCTTGTGAGCAAACACATCCTGCCCAGAAATACTTCTGTCCTACCTCTGTCTCTCTGTTGGAAGAATCTTCAGGAAGCTTTTGCAAACAGAAAAATAAAGTATGCTGACTTACTGAAACTGTAAATTTTAACCATAACTGTTTACAGATGGCCAATGCAGCCAATGATTCTTAGAAAATATGCACATAACTGCCAGTATTTAGAGTGCCTTCAGCCTAACACACCTCTTTTTTTCAGAGGTTCACTTGTATTTTGCTTCCTGGTATCAAATCGTGTTAACATTTTCTATTATCTGAAAATACAACAGAAGATAGTTAACATTAATCATTCGTTTAAACTGGAAATGTTAACATTCCCTGATGGCTTTTAATTAGGCTTGTTTTTGCAAAGGGTAATCTTATCTCATGTTTCATGGTGCCAGCTGTTCACATGGGTCAGTAGTAGGAATTCCTTCCTCACTCCCATTCCAGCATCCAACATACTTTTGGAGGATTTTACATTCTTCTCTATAACATTTAAAAAATTGCCTTAGTTTGTATAATTTCTCTGCAGAAAGGGGTCAACAAGTTACTTTTATCTTTCTGCCCAGAAACATTTCATTAATTACAGCTATCTTTAAAACAGATTGAAGGGCTTTTAAAATCATTGGTGTGAACAGTTTATAATAAAAATATTGTTTGCTTTTAAATCAGTTACTCTGCTATTAATTTCAAAGTGTTATAGGGAATTTTTATTACTGAAATTTTGAAATCCTTCAAAAAGTAAGCACAACTGATAGTGGTTTCTTGGTATTCTTTCTGCAGACTTTCAGTTTCAGCAGTGTACAAGGCCAGTAATAAAATGACCCAAAGTGTAAAGTGGTTAAGCCAGCTGAGAAATAAAGATATAAGAGAGAGCTGGATTTGAGGGATGATCGAACTTGTAAGAACTGTAGCATACATTGGAGGGAGAAAAAGACATGAAAGAGCTAAGTTTCCACACACTGTAGTAATGTAAAATGTAACTTGCAACCACAAATTGGTAATGTTGCATGCAAATGCATATATTTGGTATTGTGTGTCTGCTTAGCCCTGTGTCAGGAGCTTGATATTAATCTGAAAGTTCTGCCTCCAAATATTGCCTAGCATAGCAACTTGTCTGCTCCTCTTAAGCTGTCCTTTGAAGGTCTCTCCTTTTTTCCTACATTCTTCTTCAACAGCCTCCTCTTAACTCCCAAAGTGATCTTTTACATGACTATTATGATAGCACAAATGCATTCACATAACCACTTTCTAAGAGACTGAAATGGAGCAGAGCTGTATTCCGGAAGGATGGATTTGTATTTCTGCACTTCACAGAATCACAGAATGGTTGAGATTGGAAGGGACCTCTGGAAGTCATCTGGCCCAACCCCCCTGCTCAACCTCAAGCCAGTTGCCCAGGGCTATGTCTAGACAGCTTTTGACTATCTCCAAGGATGGAGATTCCACAATCTCTCTGGGCAACCTGTTCCAGTGCTCAGTCACACTCACAGTGGAAAAGTGTATCCTTATCTTCAGATGGAACCGCCTGTGTATGGAGCCTCCTGTGTTTCCATTTGTGCCCATTGCCTCTTCTCCTGTCACTGGGCGCCAATGAAAAGAGCCTGGCTCCGTCTTCTTTGCACCCTCTCTTCAGGTATTCATATACATTGATGAGATCCCCCCTGAGCCTTCTCTTCTCCAGGCTAAATAGTCCCAGCTCTCTCAGCCTTTCCCCATATGTGAGGTGCTCCAGTCCCTTAATCATCTTTGTGACCCTTCGTTGGACTCTCTCCAGTATGTCCATGTCTCTCTTGTACTGGGGGGCCCAGAACTGTACATGGCATTCCAGGTGTGGCCTCACCAGTGCTGAGTAGAGGGGGAGGATCACCTCCCTCAACCTGCTGGCGATACTTTGCCTAATGCAGCCCAGGATACCATTAGCCTTCTTTGCTGCAAGGGCACATTGCTGGCTCACGTTCAACTTGGTGTCCCACCAGGACCCCCAGGTCCTTTTCTGCCAAGCTACTTTCCAGCTGGGCGGCCCCCAGCATGTGCTGGTACATGGGGTTGTTCATCCCCAGGTGCAGGACTTTGCACTTCCCCTTTGTCGAACTGCACGAGGCTCCTGCCCGCCCATTTCTCCAGCCTGTTGAGGTCCCTCTGGATGGCAACACAAGCCTCTGGCCTATCAGCCACTCCTCCCAGTTTTGTGTCATCAGCAAACTTGCTGAGGGTACATTCTGCCCCATCATCCAGATCATTAATGAAGATGTTGAACAGGACTGGATGCAGTATATTGACCCCTGGGGTACACCGCTAGTTACTGGCCTCCAGCTAGACTTTGTGCCACTGATCAGCACCCTCTGGGCCTGACCATTCAGCCAGTTTTCAGTCCACCTTACTGTCTGCTCATCCAGCCCATACTTCATCAGCTTCTCTATGACGATCTTATGGGAGACAGTGTCGAAAGCCTTTCTCAAGTCAAGGTAAACAATATCTCCCCTCATCTACCAGGCCAGTCATTTCATTGTAGAAGGTTATCAGGTTGGTCAAGCATGACTTCCCCTTGGTGAAGCCATGCTGACTGCTCCCGATTACCTTCTTGTCCTTCTCATGCCTGGAATGGTTCCCAGGATTAGTTGCTCCATCACTTTCCCAGGGATCGAGGTGAGGCTGACTGGCCTGTAGTTCCCTGGGTCCTCCTTCTTGCCTTTCTTGAAGATAGGAGGGACATTTGCTTTCCTCCAGTCCTCAGGCACTCCTCCCAATCTCCATGATCATTCAGAGATAATTGAGAGTGGCCTCACACTTCCTAAATAATATTTTCCCCACTCCAAGGGCACCAACAAACAGCATTTTCTTAAAGGGGACTTTGAAGTCCCTTCAATGATGTTAGAATATCTTTTGTTAAATCATCCTCTTTCTGGGCAGGTACTGAAGGGCTGCACGTAGCAGGTTTGGCAGGCTTATTTCATCGCTTTGTTCTCAACCTGTTGGCTTTACAAGTGGGTACGATTTTGTAGGATGACCTGGGAGGCAGTTTCCTAAGGGAGGAGGGAAGAATTTGAGTGGGGTGACTCTGGAACTGTAGTTCATGAAGAAAAACGCTTTTTATTCTAGACAACTTTGACTCTTCCCTGCATAAGTGTACAAGCAGAGTGCTAGGTTGCGCTCTCAGATCCAGCCTTGTGCTGAGGCAGTGGTGAGGCTATGCGAACTCAGGAATGGCTCTGAGAAGGACAGTGGACCTGAGAGTCCTAATCCCATCCTCACTCTCCCTTTTGCCTTGAGGGGAAATTTATTATTCCAGTGCAGATTGCATCTCCCTTTTGCTAGCTCACTTTTGCTGGTCAGCAACGTGGGAAGAGTCTTGAGGCTTTTCCCTTGCACCTTCTTGCTTCTCCTGCCTTTCTTTGGGGGAAGTACTGGACATGCAACTGGTACTTTTACCTTCCCACACACTGACTGTGAGACAGGGAGCCCAAATTTAGGAGGCAGCAGATGGATAATTTTCTTCCTGCTTCAACTATAAATAGTCACAGTTTATATTAAAAAGAATCATTATTATTGTTTCTTCCTACTGAAATTTGTTTCAAAAATCAATTTCTTATCTGCTTGTTCTATCTTCCTCACACCTTCCTCAACTCTTTAGGACTTCAGCATGCATTTGACAGTGACTGGGAAGCTGGGAAAATCACTTACAACAATTATAAAAATGGATCCGACGATGCTGTTCTGGCTTACAAACTCTTGGTGCAAACTGGCAACCGAGCAAAGCCCATTGACATCAGCCAGGTACTGTATCAGAGTCCATACTGGTTTATACAGGAACGCACAATCTGTCAGGAGTTGGGGGAGATGCAAGGAGCATGCCATAGCCTCTTTTTTCATCTTGATGAGTTGAAATTCCTGAATTGTACCTAATTGTGTAGCCTTGCTGACTTTGAGCTACGTTTTAGCTGCAGAGTCTGGCCTGTGTTGAGAAGTATTTAAAATCAACACCAGGAATGCATGTCCTTGGTGATTATTGGCTGGCATGCGTTAAATGCTGTTCCTGTCTCATACACACACACACACACGCAGTTTCCACTGCAGTTGGTGTGGAAGACGCTACTCTGCATCCATAGGTAGACAGAGTCTGGTCCTATGCCAGACACACAGCCAATGTTAGCCTTGTTGCCCTAAGTGGCATCGTTCCTGATTTGAATCAGATTTGTTTATAGGGATGACCTTTGCTCAGCCTTCTACTGTGGCTTTGAATCTAGCATTTGCAATTATTTGGTTAGTTCCTACCAATTTATTCAAAACACACATTTTAAAGAAAGATGTTTACGAACAATAGCGAATGGAAGGGGACTGAAATAACTATATGCTGTACAATATTATTGTACTGTCATTACTAAATATAGATATACTGTAGTAGAACTGAGAATGACAGTTGGTTGAGCTGCCTAAATAAAATACATCTGAGCTTCTTTCATAAGGTTATCACAGCATATGACTGCATTTGCTGCTTTTTATTATCACATAGGTAGGTGAAACATGCTGGGTTTGACTCCTTATGCCAAAATTTGGTTTTAAACCCCTTAAGAAAAAATTCTGCAGTAACCTAGCTTCTCCTTTCCCAGAATCATCATTGACTCTCTGTGCTTTCAGGCAGAAAATAGTCTCTCTAGTGAGCTTCTCGGCAGATCTGTTTATTTTCTTTTTCTGCTGGCATTAAAGGTGACAGATTTACAGATTACATTGTTCAGTTACTATGGTGTGTAAAACACATTGCTATATGGCAATATGCAGCATGCTATCAGGTTTGAATGATGCTTCAGCTATGAATTTAGCGAAGGTAGGGAGCCAAAGAGAAAACCTTTAGCGAGATTTTGTTTAGCAGTGTGTACCACATACACTGCAGAACAAATGTGATTGGACTACAGCTGCTGATACAATTTCCTGTGCCTGTGTCCTGGTTTTGGCTGGGATAGGATTAAATTTCTTCCTAGTGCTGTGTTTTGGATTTAGTGTGAGAAGAATGTTGATAACATATCAATGTTTTCAGTTGTTGCTAAGTACCCTCCTAATCCAAGGACAGCTCCCATGCTTTACCAACTAAGCTAGGTACACAAGATGGGAGGGAAC
>VZTQ01010260.1:215109-232107 GCA_013400755.1 Pelecanoides urinatrix | reverse complement strand
CCGGGGCGGGGGCCGGGTGCGCTCCCCTCCGCCGCCGGTCCCTCCCCGGCGCTGCCCCTGACGCTGCCCCGGCGGCGCGGAGATTGGGAGCCGCCGCGCTGGGGGCGGGCCCGGCTCCGGTTTAATCTCCGGCTCCGCCGGGATTACGGCCGCAGGCTAGTCTCTAATCCGCGGCACCGCGGGGCTGGCCACCGGGGGCTGCTCGCCCCAGCCCGCAGCAGAGGCACCGCCGGAGACGGGGGCAGGTAAGTTCCTCCTCCCAGTCTCCCCAGTTGCACGCACCCCCGTGCCTTTTGCCTTCTCCTTCGGGAAACTCCGTGGCTGAAGGCTGCCAAGGGCTTGGACCCCTCGCCTTCCCTTGTCCCCCCCAGCACCTCATTCTAACTCCCCTCCGTCCCCGACCCATCTCCCTTCGCCCCCCGCCCGGCCTCACTCTCCTCCCGCAGCCCGGCGCTCCCCGCAATCCCCTGCTCCCCTCTTCCTCCTCCTCCTCCCGGAGCTGGACGACTCCCCCGGCCGCCCCCCGGCAGCCCCGGGGGAAGGCTCCGGGCTCCGGGACTCCAGCAGCCCTGGCAGGTGGCAGCGCCCCGGGGCTGTTTGCTTTGCTTTTCTCCTGCCACTTCCCTCTCCAGGTGCTGAAACCCTCCCACGGGTGGGTAGCAAATCCTGCGAGGGCAGAGGGAAGGCAGAGCCCTGCCTTGCCATCTTTCCACCCTAACACCCAGGCAATGCTCCTGTCCGTGGCGCGGTGCCGGGGGGGGTTCGGCATCGCCGCCTGCTTTGCTGATAATAATAATAATAATAATAACACCAGCCCCCAAACACCCTTTTCTTTCCCTTTTTTCCGCTTTAATTTTTAATCTCCTGTGGGAACAACATATGTTTCTTAAGGCTGGAAGCGGTCGCGGCCAGGATCGGGTGTCAGGGTGTCGGGGCGAGGAGCGGTGCGCGGCGGGGGGCACGGCCGGGGAGAGCGGCTGGGGGGAGCTGCCACAGGCGCTGCCGGGGCTCAGTTTGGCCGTGCACGCAGTGCTTCCCCAGGCCGGGGTATTTATAGAGCCTGGCTGGCTGGGACGGCGGTGCGGGAAGGCAGGCGGCACATTGCATTCCTGCCGGCCATGCATGTCCCATGTCAGCCGGCACGGCGGCCTGCTCTGCCTGGGGCAGCTTGCAAACATCCCGCTGGAGAGAAACCTTCCCCAAGGGGAAACTGAGGCACAGCAGACGGCTGCTGGCCCTGGGCTCCCTGTGCCGGCAACTGGCGCTGCAGTGGCATGGGCGAGCCAGGGGACCCGGCAAGTCCTCGGCAGGTGGGATGGAGGGGAGGCAGAGCCCCGGCACGGGGCTGAGCCCGGCTGGCTGTGGAGGGCACGGCTGTGCCAAGCTGCCGCGGAGGAGACGGGGAATTTTCCACTGGCGTTTGGATCCAGCCCAAGCTGAACCGTTAGACCTGCCCGGTGCCTGCTGCCAGCCACCGGTATGCATTCGCCCCCCGGCTTCGTGGGGGCACCTCAGAGAAAGCCCTCTGTGCCCCGGGATGGTGCCCCATCCCTGGGGGACCAAGTGCCAGCATGCCCTGGCTCCGGTGGCCAGGGATGCTGGGGGGCAGCGGGGGCACCCCAGCCAGCCCGCGGGCGGCATGGGGGGGTGCCGGCACCGTGGGGGAGCCTGGCCAAGGTGCAAAGGGCCCCACAGCACCCGGCCGTGCTGCAGCTGTAATCACACGCCGGGGCCACAGCCACGGCAAACAAACAGGCGCCGGCAGAGCCTATTTTCCTTGGCGCGTGGGGACGGGGGGAAGGAGCGGGATCCCACGGGCTCCTTTGGAAACGCAGCCCTTGAGAAAACAGAGGTGGGTTGGGGACAGGACGGGCCCTCCGTGCCTCTGGCCCTCCTCGCCGCGTGGGTCTCAACAGCCGCGGACCTCCCCGGCTGCTGACGCAGGTCCGGGGCTGGCTGGGTCCCCTGTGCCGGTGGGGGACAGCCAGCCGTGGTCGTGCTGTCCCCGGGCTGGGGAGGACGTGCCAGGCGGGTGGCATGGCCCAATGGCAGGAGTGGCAGGGCCAGGGGCAGCGGCGGTCCCGGGGGCTTGGGCAGGTTGTGGCCCCTGTTTGGGACGGGGTGCTGTGCTGGGGGTGTTGAGGTGTCAGGGGGGACATGAGGCTGCAGCTGAGGCCGGTCCCTCCTGGTGTGTCCGGTGCTGCCTGCAGCAAATGACAGCTTGGATTTTTTGCCATCGACCCCTCGGTGTCGTCCCGGCAAGGCTGGGTGTGTTTTAGGGAGTGGGAACTCGGGGAAAGCATCTTGCTTCCAAGGCAAAACGCATCTCCAGAGGTGTGATAGAAAACCTAATGTGTTTTTTTCAGGTGTTACCTGCCCATCAGTCCCCACAGTGCCACCATCCTCCCCGGGTGGCCCTGAGCTCCTGACGGGCAGTGCGCTGGCTTTAAGTTTAAAGCAAAACCCAACATTGAGACTAGAGCTGGCTGAGATGCTTTGGGTTCAAGCTGCCATCTCACCTGGCCTCCTCCAGAGCCACGCTGGGTGCTGTGCCCAGCCTGTCCCCATCCCCATGTTGCCAGGTGCCTCTGCTGCCTGGCTTGTCCGACCATGGGCTCAACCCCTTCCTTCCACGCTGGATTGTGTCAGCAGCAGCCTGGGCTGCCCCGGCACTGGGCATGGCTGCCCTTGCCTGGCCTCAGTTTCCCCACTGCTCTTCCCAGCTCGCCTCGGTACTGGTGCTTGGATGTGGGGGACCTGGCAGGATGGTGGTGGCTGGTACCCACCCACAGCCCCTCACTCTCCCCATGGCCCCATCCTGGGGTGTGCGGCTGGCAGGGGATTGCCATGGCTGAGTTGTGCCATGGCTCTGGTGCTGGAAAACCCTCCCCATGGCCCCCCTGTGATGTTTGGCTCCTCCACCCCCTTCCCTGCGGTGCCTTTCCCCTCCCCGGTGTGTCCCAGACCCCGGCACGTCCATTACTGTGGGACGGTGCTGGGGCCGGTGGCCGTGAGCCAGCCCAGCCGTCGGCACGCTCTGCCTGTGGGCATGTCCCTGGGCTTGGGCAGAGCCCGAGGACACGGGTGTCACTTGTGCCCTCCAAGGGAAAACCCCAGGTGGATACTGCTCCCCGCACAGCGCGGCGGGGACGGCCTGGAGCTGCAGGGGCAGGTTTCGGTGCTGCCGGAGCCTTGCTAGCCGGGACAGCGGCTTTGAGAGCCACTTGCTCCTTCTTGCCGCTGCCAATTCTGCTCTGGCTGGAGTGCCGGGGGCATCGCCTGGCCTGAGGCTGAGCCGTGGTGCAGTAGTTGGGGCTGAAACCCCAGGTTGCCCCAGGGCTAGGTGAGCCCAGGAGTGGTGACCATGCTGCCCAGCTCATGCTGGGACCATGAGTGGGGCTGACTGGCAAAGCTGTCGGGGGGAGGGCTATCTCATGAGGGTCTCCAGCAGGTCTATTTGGAGGTGGTCTACAGTGGGGCTACCCAGAAGGGTTCTGTGCACTGGGCAGATTGTCTCCAATCGTCCCTCCGCGCAGCTGCCGGTGTCCCATGCACATGGGGGTGCACCCCAGAGCCCTCACCCCAAAGCTGAGGTGCCTGGCCATGCCCCTGGGCAGCTGAATTTGCCTTTCTGGGTGCCCGCTGCCCGCAGGGGAGGTGGGACAACGGCACTGCCTTTGCTTGGCTGGGAGGGGGGGAGAAATGCCGTAGGTTTAAAAACAGGTTTGGGGTGCTAATTTTAGGAAGGCAGGTCAGGGGGAAAGCCACGTCTGTGTGTGCTGGGGGGGAAGGGCAGGCCCTGCTCCCACAGGGTCGGGCTGGCTCTGCTCCCGGCACCCGGGCTCCCAGGCTGCCCTGGGGAGGGGGGTGTCTCTGTGGAGGGGCAAGAGGAGGTGTGGCGGTGCCCCCCTGCTGCATGTCCCTGCCCTGCTGGGGCCAGCGTCCCCAGGGAGGTGATGCCCAGGGACCCCTGAGGCTTGGGCTGTTGCCCCAGCTCTGCCCGTGTGCCCGCACACCCCTGTGCCCACGGCGGTGCTGGGGGCTGACCAGGGACCCAAGCTGGGGGTCACCCTGTGCCCAGCAGCAGTGCCAGGGGTAACCCCAGGGCTGGGGGCTGATGGCAGTGGGGGTACATGGCTGGCATCCTCGCCCACGCTGCCTGTCTCTCTGCGAGGGCTGTCACCAGCGCAGCCCCAGGGAACATGAGACCTCTGCGTGCCCGGCTCCGCTGAAACCCAAACAGCCGCCTGGGCAGGTGGGCAGGGCCGGGGGGGCCTTGCTGCTGGGCCCCCGGCACACACCGGCAGAAGCGGCGTACCTGGCTGTGAGCACGCAGGCCAGCAGCTGCGGCAGGCTTGGTGCTAAAGCCGGATTACCACCCGGAATAGTCCCACGGCCCCAGCTGGGGCGGATTAGCCAGGATTCATCAGCAGAGGGAGAGGAGATGGGGAGGGGATCTCTGCCCTGCAGGGGTCTCTAGCCCGGGGAAGCACCCACTCGCTGGCAGGGAGACCCAGCACCTTCATCCCCCATGGGTGGGAGCAGTGGGTGCCCATGGATGGGTGTCATGGGCTGCGGGGACACAGCGGGTCATCGCACCCCGGGCTGGCACCGTGTGGCGTGGGCAGGGCTGGTGGGCAGTGGCTGCCAGTCCCCCTATGTGCCGTACGCCCGCTGGCATGGCGTGCTCCAGCGGGGACTGTGCTGTGCCGAGGCTTGACCGGGGGAACTGGCGCAGCACAAGAGCTGGGCATCCTCCTCACCACGCTGCTGGGTGCGATGGACCCCCCGCATCCAACGCATCCCACTGGCATTGCCGACAGAGCTCCTCTGCCCTGGCCCCGCCACTCCTGGCTGTGCCTTGCTCCCAGCTGGGATTTTCCACCTTTTAAATAAAGTCCGGGTGGAAGCGAGGTGTCAGAGAGCGAGATGCAGCCCCTTCCAGGACCGGATCCCCGCCATGGTGCCCCAGCCGCCAGGGAAGGCTGGCAGGGGCCGGGGTGAGCCCAGGGCTGCCTGCCTGCCAGGGCAGGGAAGGGATTTGGGAGCCCTGCCGCCCCACACACGTGTCCCCATCCCGGCGAGGGGGGGCAGGCATCTGTGCTGGCCGGGACGCGGCGTGTGAGACCAAACGTAGCCTTCCCTGGTGCGCAGACGTGGCCGGCGGGGAGGGTACGTGCCGCCCCACGCATACGGCTCGGCGTTCCCCGCGGGGGGGCTGCCGTCGGCACCAGGGCCTGGCTCGGGCTGCCTGGCCGTGCTGGAGGGTTGGTGGGGTGGACAAGGTCCCCAGTGTCACCAAGCAGTGGGACAGCAGGAGCAGCCCCTGGGAGAGCTGGGGCTGGATAGGGAGAAGTGGGAGGTCTTGGTGCAGCGGGGCTGTCACCATCCTTGTCACCCGGAGCCGGCAGGCAGCGGAGAGGCGCACGCTGGGAAATCAATGGAGCTGGCTCAGCACCCTCAGGGACACGGCCCTGGGTGCCACAGCGGGGGGGTTCTGTGCCCATGCACGTGGCCGTGCCCATACCATCAGAGTGGGCGAGCAGGCGCTGGGGCTGGCGGTCAGGAGGGGGACGATGCTGGGTGGCATATGGGCTGCCCAACGCAGCAGTGAGGACGGCAGCATCCCATCCATGTGCCAGCATGGCAGCCCCGCGCTGGGCTGGGGCTCTCGGGGCCGACATGCCGTGGGAAGAGCCCCCAGGGAGATGCTCTTTGCCCGGAGTGGAGGGTCCCCAGCTGAGGTGGGCACACAGGGACAGGGGTGAACCCACTGCCCCCAGCCCTGGGGGGACCCACACCACCCCCCCCGGGGCCATCCGCCGCTCCACGTATTTGCTGTTCTGCCCAGCCTTATCGCAAGGCAAACAGCGGCAGGCAGGGCACGCTCTGCCCGATCGAAGCGTCTCCCGTTCCCTCCCCTTTCATCTCCCCCCTTCCTGGGCCGCCGCTGCTGGGAGACCCTGGCTGAGGGGCAAAGGCCGGGGCTCGCCGAGGAGGTGGCGGCGAGCAGTGCCGGGGCTGTGCCAGGGCTGTGCCAGGGCTGTGCCAGCGCTGCCCGGCGGGAGGAAGCGTCTGGGTGGCGGTGCTAAGCCCGGTGCATGCAAAATGAGGCCGGCCGTGCCGCTTGCTATTCCGAGAGGCGCTTGGGGGAAGAGGCTGGTATTTCCTGAGCCGTCCGGCGAGGTGTAATTATAACCTGGGAGAAGAAAGGGGCTGCAGAGGAGAGCGCCCAGCCTCCCTGGCGCCCGCGGGGGAGCGGGCAGGGGGAGTGGGGCAGCTCCTGCCCGCCGCTGGTGGGATGCAGCGGAGCCCTGCCTGCGGGCAGCCCGGCGGCGCTGGGGGCGTTTGGGGAGGTGATGGAGCACCAGGGACCTGGCAGCGCCCCTCAAGCCTGTCATCGGGAGTGGTGGGTTCGGCGATGCCCGCCCGCGGCGGTGGGAAGGCACAGAGTTAACGGCGGCGTTTGGACGTGCTGGCAGCCTTGTTCGTGCCTGGATCCGGCCCAAGCAGAGGCCTAGCAGAGGGGATAAATCATCACCCAGCGCCCGCCCTGCGCTTCCCTCTCTTCCCCCGCACGGCTGAGCCTCCCTGCTCTGGTCCCCGCTGCCTGCGCCCTGCCTCTGTTTCCCCACTGGGCTGGGTGCTGCAGGTGGGGTGGCCCAGCCATGTGCCCCCTACCCCGGGCCAGCCTGAGGGGCTCGGTACCCCCGGCA
Organism: Pelecanoides urinatrix; assembly: GCA_013400755.1. Lineage (NCBI taxonomy): Eukaryota > Metazoa > Chordata > Aves > Procellariiformes > Procellariidae > Pelecanoides > Pelecanoides urinatrix. The sequence goes on along the minus strand of VZTQ01010260.1, from coordinate 225,391 downwards.
CTGCTCGTAGCCGGCGCGTGGCCTGGGATGACCCTGCCAAATCTCCTCAGTGGCCTGGACGGGCAGGGACAGGCAGGGCAGCGGCTCAGGAGCCTGGAGCTACTGGCACCTGTGCCCTGCCGTGGCATCCTTCCCCTGCATGCCAGGAGGGCTGCTGGCCCTGGCATCTCCCCGCCCCGGCAGTGCCATGGGAAGGCTCGCTTGGTCCCCAGGGGCCACCAATCCCCTGGGAGCACAAAGACTGGCACGTCCCCTGCTCACCCCGCAGGGACCCCAGGCACTGGGGTGACGGGGCAGCAGCATCCTCCTGGGGTCAGGGACTGCGCCGCATCCCGGCCAGCCCTCGCCTCGGGCCAGGTGGCATCGTCCTGCGGCCCTGAGGTGGAGACCCCTGGCCGGGCGGGGGGGACCCCAGTCCCCTAGGGCAGCCGGGGGTGGCAGGGGACCCTGCCCCGGCTGCCAGTCTGCCCCAGAAAGCCACCCTGTGCCGTTTCCCAGCGGGGCAGGGAGGGCTGGGGCTCGCACAGAGGCGGCTTTGTGCGGTGTGCCAAGGCGTCCCGCTCTCAGCAGCCTGGCTGCCTTCCCCTGCCAAGGAGCTGTCTCCCGGCCCCGCGCTCTTTCCTGCTCCGTTTGTCCGGCCCTGACGTGCCCCCGAGCCCCCTGCCTTGGCACCCCGGCAGCACCGGCCCCGGGGCGGCGGGACACGGGTGAGCCCTTCGCGCTGGGCAGTGCCGCAGGCTTTACGTAACGGCGGTGGCTGGGGGGTCCCCGAGCTCCCCGCCCCGTCCCCAGCTGCCCTCTGAAATGCCCCGCTCACCTGTTGGTGCCCGTCTCCGGGAGGGGAAACTGAGGCACGGAGCCAAGAGCTGTGGGCAGGGGAGCGGAGCAGCCCCGTGGGGTAGGCTGCGGGACAGCTGGCCAGGCACGGGGACAGTCCTCGCTGGGGACCCTCGCGGGGCTGTCAGAGCTGGGGCGAGCTCCGCAGGGCGCTGTGTGCTGAGCAGGCAGAAGGGAGAGGTCCAGCCGCGGTGATGCCCAGCCGCCCCAGGTGCCTGTCCCTGTGGTGCCAGCAGTGCTGGTGCTGAGCCTGACTCGGGCATCCCCAGTGGATGAGGCACCTGTAGAATCTCCTGCCCAGAACCGGACCCCCGTTGCCCCCCTTTTGCAGAGCCCGAGGAGAGCCCGCAGCGAGCCCAGCCGCCTCCCCGCCATGGATGCCACGGATGTGCCCCTCCAGGCTGAGATGGTGGAGCTGGTGCCCAATGGGAAGCACGCGACCGCTCTCACTGCCTCCACCGTCCCCTCGATGGCGGGTGACAGGTAGAGGCATGGGGACAAGCCGGGGTGCCAGCACCCCAGGGGGGTCCTCCCGGTTGCTCCCTGCCCATGTGATGCCGGCTGGCACGGCATGGGGAGAGGCCTGGTGGCCCCCGGCTCTGCTTTGGCCTCATCCCCCTCCCTCTGGTGTCCAGGTTTGAGGAGAACCCGTCCAGTGCGGCGGAGATGGAGGAGTTCCTGCCCCACGGCGCCGAGAAGAAGCAGACGCACTTCACCGATGTGAGTATTGGCGCGGGCACCGCGGTGGCAGCAGGATGGGGGCAGTTCCCGATGTGACCGGTGCGTCCCCTCCCTGTTGCGTCTTATGTGTGCAGTTCGAAGGGAAGACGTCTTTTGGGATGTCCGTCTTCAACCTGAGCAACGCCATCATGGGCAGCGGCATCCTGGGGCTGGCCTACGCCATGGCCAACACTGGCATCATCCTCTTCCTGTGAGTGCTGCCTGCCCACAGGGGCTCGGTGATGGGGCCGGGTGTGTGGGGCTTCTCTAAGGGGGTCGGTGGGTGCCAGAGGTGCAGGTGAGAAAGGGGTCCCTGGCTTGGGGTGACGCAGGGACAAGTGTCCGGCTCCCTGAGCAATGCCTGTCCCTGGCATGAGCCTGTCTGCCCCTGCTGGGCGCTGTGCCCCACTGGGGAGGAGGAGGAGGAGGAGGAGGAGGAGGATGAAGGTTTGACTTCCTTAATGCAAGACCAGATTTCCCCACGTGGCCCAAAGGACGTGGGTGCCGGCTCCCCTCGGGTGTGGGGACATAGACCCACAGGGCTGGGGCTGTCCCACGGCTGTGGGGTGTCCACACCCCACGGCCCATCCGCCCTGTGAGCACCCAGCCGGTGCGGAGGCGAGGGGCCGGGTGGCCTGCCAGGGCGGCTGCCTGCAGGCAGAGCCTGCCCACGCGGGGTTTGCCCCACGGCTGTGTCTGAGCCTCGTGCTGTGACCGGCTGGTGACGGTGCTGTCCTCCCGCAGCTTCCTCCTGACGGCGGTGGCCCTGCTCTCCAGCTACTCCATCCACCTGCTGCTCAAGTCCTCCGGCATCGTGGGTAAGTGCCGAGTCCCTGGCCGGGTCGTGCCGGGGGGTCCCCTCCTGACCCTCACCCCACCACTGCTCCTCATTCCTCAGGCATCCGCGCCTATGAGCAGCTGGGCTACCGAGCCTTCGGCACGCCGGGGAAGCTGGCCGCGGCCATTGCCATCACGCTGCAGAACATCGGAGGTGAGGACGGGGCTGGGGGGGGGGACCTGGCGGGGCTGCGGGGGGACACGGGACCAGAGCACGCTGGCACAGCACGACCTCGCTCTGCCCCGCAGCCATGTCCAGCTACCTGTACATCGTCAAATCCGAAGTGCCTCTCGTCATCCAGACCTTCCTCAACCTGGAGGAGAAGACCACGTGAGTGCCTCCTGCCCACGCTGCCGGCGTGCCTTCCCCGGGCAGGCGCCGGGGCTTCGGCTCCAGCTGTGCAGCCCACGGCGGGGATTTAGTGCCATTAAGCCACTACTATTTTTGATAACCGTCAGTGCTGAATAAGCCCCTGGGTGGGATTAAACTGGGCTGAACTTCCAATCCCTGCTCCTCACATCCCCTTGAGATCAGGCTTTCCTCCTTGAGCAGAGCCCGGGGCTGTGGGGGGGACACGAGAGCTCTGGTTGGAAATGGGTCTCCCCACGCCGTGCCCACATCCCCAGCCGGCGACACGGGGGATGAGAGCCGGGCAGATGCTGGGCAGGGCTGCCACTGGGACCTCCACCAGTCCAGGACTGGGCGTCCCAGCTGCTCTGGGGTGCGCAACTGCACGTGGGACTGGGGCTGGGCAGGGTCCCTGCCCCGCAGGTGGCCAGGGGTGGCTGCCTCCACCTGGGGCGTTGAAGACCTGGCTGAGCCCCCTTGCAGATGCAGGTACCCTTGTCCCCGCATCCTCCCGCTGCAGCAGGTCTCAGTCCGCCTGCAGCAGCTCTAGCCCTTGGGGGTGCACCACTATGGGGGTAGGTGGGACCCCAGCTCAAGGGCCCCCAGGGACGCTGGCCTCAGGGGTCCCCAGGGATGCCAGCTTGAGGGGATGCTAGTGTCCCTGCGGATGCCACCTCAGGGGTCCAGGAATGCCAGCTCCAGGGTCCCTGGGGCTGCCAGCTCTGGGGTCCCCACGGACGGCAGACAGCCCCCCCGATGGCTGCCTGTGCCTCCCATGCCCCAGCAGAGTGGGGTGGTGAGCAGGCCCTCTGTTTCCAGGGACTGGTACATGAACGGGAACTACCTGGTGATCCTGGTTTCCGTCACCATTATCCTGCCCTTGGCCCTTATGAAGCAGCTGGGTAAGTCAGGGGGATGCTGCGTGCAGCACTGAGGTCCAGCACCCTGGGGCTCCCGCAGAGTGACGGTGCCAGCCTGGGGGTGGCGGGCGAGGAGGGGGCACCCAACCAGTGTGGGGGTCCTGCCCGCACCCACCGGCCGCTCTCTTCCCTCCCCAGGCTACCTTGGCTACGCCAGCGGCTTCTCCCTCAGCTGTATGGCCTTCTTCCTCATCTCGGTGAGCACCTGCCGGCACGTGCCGGCGGCTCGGGGTGCCAAGCATCCCTTCTGCCGGCGTGCATGGCTCCGCTGCGGGGACAGCGGGGACAGCAGGCGCTCCGGGCTGCAGAGACACCGTGGTGGTGCTGTCATGCTGCTGGGTTATTTTCGGCTGAAGGAGCTGAGCGCTGGGGAAGGGGGAAGGGAGAGGGTGCTGGCGGGGGGAACCATGCGCGCGGCCCCTCCACGTGCCACTGCCCCGCTCTGCCCTGCTGCCCACCCTCGCAGGGGCGGGCCAGGGGACCAGCATCGCCGCGGGGCACCGTCGGCAAAGGTGCTCTGTAGAGGGGACCAAACAGGGGCACCCTCCGGCTGGATGCGGAGCCGGCTCAGGCGGCCGGTGCTGGGGGGTGGTGGTGCCGGTGCTGACCGTCCCCATGTCCCCCAACCCCAGGTCATCTATAAGAAGTTCCAGATCCCCTGCCCGCTCCCTGAGCAGGAGGGGAACCTCACAGGCAGCCTCAACGCCACCCCCGTCAGCACCAGCGACTACCAGAATGGCTACACCATCCTCCAGGCCCCCGAGGAGGGCACCTGCACCCCCAGCTTCTTCACCCTGAACTCCCAGGTAGGGGCTCAGGATGCACCCCTGGGGCTCCCGGTGGGCCCCCACCTCATGCACCCCATGAAGGCAGATGGTCCCGGTGCCAGCAGCACCTGCCGGCTTGGCCCCCGGTGCTCAGCCACCCTCCTCTCGCGCAGACGGCGTACACCATCCCCATCATGGCCTTTGCCTTCGTCTGCCACCCCGAGGTCCTGCCCATCTACACCGAGCTGAAGGAGTGAGTCCTGGGTGGGGGCAGCCACGAGGGGGGGTGGGCTTTGTCTGGCACCCACTCAAAGGTAGCACCCTCCGGGTGTAGGACCTGCACCAGGGCGTCATGGGGATACGAGGGGATATGGTGGGTGATACAGCCCTGGGTGGGTGGGTGGGTGGGTGGTGGGTGATAGNNNGGACCTGGGATAGGTGATATCAGTCCCAGGAGGTGGGTGATACAACCTGGAATGGGTGGGTGGGTGGTGGGTGATATCACACCTGGGAGGTGGGTGTTATGACCTAGGGTGGGTGGGTGATCCGACCCACCACGCAGCTCGGGGAGGGAGACACAGCCCCGCTCCGCACAGCCCCCGTGCACCCCAGGGTGCTCTGGCATCACTCCTCCTCGCTGGGCAGGCACTCGGGGCCAGTGGATGCCGCAGGAGCGGGGTGGGCTGGGCCGTGGGGGCCGTGCTGAGCCCGCCATCTCCCGCAGCCCCTCCAAGAAGAAGATGCAGTGCATCTCCAACATCTCCATCATGGTCATGTACCTCATGTACTTCTTGGCCGCCCTCTTCGGCTACCTCACGTTCTACGGTGAGCCCTCGGGGAGGGGGCCGGGGGCCCTGCCGGCACGCTGGCATCGGGGCGGTGGTGGTGCCGGGGCTGACCCAGTGGCTCCCCACTGGTGCCCGCAGGCCACGTGGAGTCAGAGCTGCTGCACACGTACAACAAGGTGGACCCCTTCGACGTGCTCATCCTGTGCGTGCGGGTGGCCGTGCTGACGGCCGTCACCCTCACCGTCCCCATTGTCCTCTTCCCGGTGAGTGGCCCTGCGGGGTTGCCAGGTGGCCGCCACCACTGGCTGCCACAGGGCTTTGGCACCAGGCTTTGAGAGGGGAAACTGAGGCAGCGATGGGGCTGAGGCCTGGGGACAGGGTGGCAGGGGTTGGCGGGGCTGCAGGGATTGGGGAACGGGACCAGCTGGGTGTCAGGGACAGGGCTGGGGCAGGGGCAGGGGTGATGGGGACTGGCAGGGCCATGGGGACAGGGCCTGGAAGGGGTGACGGACCAGCGGTGCCATGGGGACAAGGCAGGGGCAGGGGAAGGGGTGACGGGCACCAGCAGGACTGTGGGGACAGGGGATGGGATGGACTCTGGCTCCAAGGATGGAGAGTGACACCCTGTCCCTGTCCGTGTCCCCAGGTGCGCCGAGCCATCCAGCAGATGCTGTTCCAAGGGAAGGACTTCAGCTGGATCCGCCATGTCACCATTGCCGTGGTCCTGCTGACCTTCATCAACCTCTTGGTCATCTTTGCCCCCTCCATCCTCGGCATCTTCGGCATGATCGGTGCGTGGCAGCGCCCTGCTCCTGTCCCCCTCGGGTGCTGGGTGTTGTGGGCAGCATGCCAGCCCCTGCCCCCGCCTGGCGCTTGGCTTTGCCTGACCCCCCCGTGCCTCAGTTTCCCCTTCTCACTGTGCCAGCACCAGGTGGCGTGTGGGGTGTCCCCCAGCCCTGTCACTGTCCTGGCAGGCTGGTTCCCGCGGTGGGGTGCCGGATGCTTGCCGCGCTGCCGGCCGGCACATGATCTTTCCCTGGGCATTTCCCTTGATCCCCCAAGCTGGGCTCCCCCTCCTCGGTGCCCAGCTCGGTGCCAAGGCCCTGGCTGCAGGGGGGGGGGCATGGGGACGGTGCCAGGACACGGTGTCCCTGGGTTCCTGGAAAGCTTTGCCAGGGCTGGGGAGGGAGGGGGGGACAGGTCCTGGCCCAGCAGCGGGGCTGGCAAGGCTGAGCCGCAGGGTGGGGGCCTCTGCCCGCTCTGTCCCTGTCTGCTCCAGGTGCCACCTCCGCTCCCTGCCTCATCTTCATCTTCCCTGCCATCTTCTACATCCGCATCATGCCCAAGGACAAGGAGCCGCTACGCTCCACTCCCAAAATCTTGGTAAGCATGGGGAAGGGGGACACGGACGGGGATAAGGACAGGGGTCCTGGGGCTGGGCTGGGGGCCCCGTCACCCTGGCTGTCCCTGACCCCCTGCCCTGTCCCCGCAGGCTGCCTGCTTCGCCCTCCTCGGGGTGCTCTTCATGATCATGAGCTTGAGCTTCATCATCATCGACTGGGCCACGGGAGGGGGGAAGAGCGGCGGTAGCCACTAGCTGGCACCGGGTGCCCACGCCAACCTCCTCCCCACCCACCGGTGCCCCCGGGAAAGCCGGCCCTGGGCTCAGCCCCCATGCCACGGCCCCGCCGGGCTTCCCCAGGGACCCTCCGCTGTCGCTGCCCATCACCTGTGGTGGTGGTGGTGGGGGGTGAGCCATGGCAGGCGCGGGGACCCCCCGACCTGTGCCCGGGGTGGGGCAGCGAGCCTGGGGCAGGTGCTGTGCCCCCCACCTGCTCCAGCAGGTACCCTCCTGCTCTGCGCCTCAGTTTCCCCATCTGTAAAATGGGGAGAATAATACTGCCCTACCTCACCGGGAGCTGGCTGTCAGCTGGAGCTCGTCTCTGCACACCCAGAGCCGCCAGCAGCGGGCACTGCCAGGGGCACGGGGCACTGCCCGCCGCGGGGGCCGAGGACCGGGGCACTTTCCTGGCCCCCCCAGACAGCATCGAGAGCCCTGATGAACAGTGTCCGCGGGGGGGCTGGTGTCCAGCGGTGTGGTCGGACCCCTGGCAGCGCCTGTGCCCAAGCCACACGCCCTCTTCCCCTGATGTCCCCCGGTCTCTGGCGAGATGCCACCCCACTGCCCCGGCATCGCGGGGGCACCCTGGCCCTGCGGGCAGCGTGGTCCTGCCGCCACAGCTGGCGGTACCCAGCCTGCTGCTCTTGAGCCCGCCGGGGGAATGGTTGGCTCCCAGTGCCCGCGGATGGGACCCTGGTGACCCCCAGGCCATGCTTGGGGACCGTCCGCATCGCTCTGGGGCGGTGGCACGCGCGCCGGGGGCTTGGCGCCCGCTGGCATCCTGCCCATGCTGCGGCTTGGCTGCCCAGGGCCTGGCCCCCCGCAGGACGCAGGTGAGGGGGTGCAGGGGGCTGGGGGCAGCGCTCGCTGGGGGGCAGCTTGGGGCTCTGCAGCCACCCCCCTGTCTGTGTGCCCAGACGCCAGGGTGATGGGCACCCCCTGAACCCAAGCTAGCCCTGCTTGGCTTGCACCCAGGGCCAGCACCCAGGCCCCTGCAGCCCTCTCCCACCCACCCGTCCATCCACCCACCCACCCATCCATGCTGCGGGGACACCCCACGCCATGCCAAAACCCGGAGAGCGGCTCTCCTGCCCCCCGCCTCCCTTCCCAGCGGGGAGGGCAGCCCGGCAGGGTGGGCAGCATGGAGGGGGGGCTGTCCTACGGCGAAATACATAAGAGACGTATTTTTTTACCGGGGTGGTGGAGGCTGGGATGCTTTTTATAAATACTGTATATAAGAGTAGATCTTTTTTAATGTGTTGTGTTGCTCTGGGTAGCTCTGTATAATGTACATATCTATATATGGCAGAGGGGGGGCCACAACCCTGCCGTGCGGCCCCAGCGTCCCCATCCCCAGCTCGGCTGCCCCGTGGCCACCCCTGCGCCATGCTGGGGGGCGACGATTTTAAATTATCCGTGGGGGTGATGGCTGAGCCGGCGAGGAGGCCGGCCGGCGAAGCCTCTGGCCGTGAGAATAAAGATGTGAATGTGCCCAGGTCTCGGGCGTCACTGGGGCGGGCGAGGAGCTGGCACGCAGGCTGGCACCGGGCACGCAGCGTCCCGGGACAGCACGGACATATGGACACGCGTGCACATGGATGCATTGATGTACATGGGGATAGCAGGGATATATGGACACGCATGCACAGGCTCAGTGCGCATGGATGCACAGCGGGACAGGACGGACATACAGACACATGCACATGGATGCATAGGTGTACATGGGGATGGCACAGACATACGGATACGCATGCACAGGGTCAGTGTGCGCATGCACAGATGTACAGCGGGACAGCATGGACATACGGATGGACACTCATGCACAGACATATAGCATGGACCTACAGACACTCCCACGCACCCACGGGGACAGACAGACACAGACACACACAAGGGGATGCCTGCCAGGACACAGGCACGGGGACAGCAGCACACCGGCGGGGGCAGCAGGTCCACGGGGACGCGGGGACTCGCACGTGGAGGGGCAGGGCTCCGCGGGCGCAAGGGGGCGCTGCGCTCCCACGCACGGATCCGGCCCGCGGGAGACCTGCCGGGGGTGGCTGGCCCAGGGCAGCGGGGACCCCGGGGAGTGGGACACCCGGGGGAGCGGGGACTCCCGTGACAGTTGGACCCCGGGGAAGCGGGACCCCCGGGGAGCGGCACCCCCGGGGAGTGGGACACCTGTGGGAGCAGGACTCCCGGGACAGCAAGACTGCCGTGGGAGTAGGACCCCTGGGAAGTGGGACTGCCGTGGAAGCGGGGGTGGGGGCATGCCGTGCCTGGTGCCAGGGCAGCGGGTGCCCCCAGTGCCCCCCCAGCACCCCCCAGGGGCAGCCCTAAGCCCCCCAGCCCGCTCCCGTGGCACGGCGTGGAGTGGGGGTGAGCCCCCCCCAGCTCCTCTCTCCCCCTGCCCGCGGGCACGGGGCTTTGCTCCAGCCGGCCCCAGGCCTGGGCTTAGCGCCAGCTCATTAGTGAAGCCTTATTAGCACCGCGGCCCGCTCCCACGGGAACAGCCCTGCTCCCTCCACGCAGGGCCCATGGGCACTGCCCCACGGACCCCACGGCTGGGCTGCGTGGAAGGATGCTATGCCCCTTCCCCTGGCACTGTGGCTTCTAGAGCATCCCTTGCTGCCCTGCACCCCGCTCGGTGGGTGCCACATTGGGGGGGTGAGGAGGGGCTGGGGGGCCCAGGTGGGCGGCAAGGCTCTGCCGTGGGGCTGGCAGGGAGCTGGGGTGGCTCCCTGGGCACGGGCCAGCCCCGCGGGGCAGCTGGCACAGCCGGGCACCCTCCTCGGGCTGCGTGGGGGGTCCAGTTCCCAAGGGAGCTGCCCTGGGAGCCGGAGTGGGGGACAAGCGCAGGGGGTACCCCCTGCCCCGGGTGAGAGCTGCCAGGTGCCCCATCCTGCCCAGTCCCACCCTGCCCCATCGCTTGTCATGGGCACCTCCAGCCCTGGCACCCGCCGAGGACCTCCCTCCTCCCGCAACATGGCACGTAGGTCCCCGAGGGCTGAGTCCTATGTCCAGTGACGGGACAAGCAGGGGGCTGAGCCACCACCCTGTAACATCGTGTCCCCACAGGAGGTGGCCCTGAGATACAGCATCCCCCCACACCACCGGCCCCAGGGCTGCACCCGCCTTTCTGCACCCAAAGGTGCCTAAAGTCCAGCACCCAAACTCCATCTCCTTCCTCATGTCTGTCCCGGGACGCGCCGTGCACTATTGCCTGCCTGCCCTGGGCACACTGTGGCCCATGCCCGCCTGCCCCGGAGCACACCGTGGCTAGTGCTCGCCTGTCCCGGGGCACGCCGTGGCCCCATGCCCGCCTGCCCCGGGCACACCGCGGCCCACGCCAGTGCCCAGAGCTGCCGCGTGGGGGCCCGTCCCGCCGGGCAGAGATGAGGCCCCGCCCCCTCTGCCCGCGGCGGCCCCGCCCCCGCCCGCCC
>VZTQ01010260.1:166837-215023 GCA_013400755.1 Pelecanoides urinatrix | reverse complement strand
CCCCACCCGAGCCTCCCCCACCGGCCTCGCCGGAACAGGGCAGCCTCGCCGCCCCCGCCCCGCGCTGCCCCGGAGCGACCCTGGGTACCCGCCCGCGGGGGTGCTGGCCCCGCCCCGGGGATCCCCCAGGAGTGGGATGCTGGACCCACCCCAGGCTTCGGGGTGCCCCCCCGGGGGATGTGGGCCCCATCTCGGGCCCCAGGGATCCCCACCAGGAGCAGGGTGCCTGCCCTGCCCCAGGCTTCCGGGTTTGGGGTGCTGACCCCACAGCAGGCCTTGGGTGTCCCCCCCCAGGAGTGGGATGCTGGCCCCACCCCAGGCTTTGGGGTTCCCCCCCCAGGAGTGGGGTGTCGACCCCATCCCAGGCCCCAGGAATCCCCCCCAGGAATGGGATGCTGGCCCTGCAGCAGGCCTTGGGGATCCCCTCTGGAGTGGGGTGCCAGCTGTACCCCAGGCTTTGGGGATCCTTCCTGGAGTGGGGTGCCAGCCCCACCCCGGGCTTTGGGGATCCCCCCAGAGTGGGCTGCTAGCCCTCCAGTGAGCCTTGGGTGTCCCCCAGGAGCAGGGTGCCGGCCTCACCTCAGGCCTTGGGGTTCCCTCCAGAAGTGGGGTGCCACCCCCACCCCATTGTGGCACCAACCCCCAGCCCCATCGGTGTCCAGCCTGGGCCCATCCCTCGGGGGTGCATGTGGGGGCATCCCCACCCTCCTGGCTGGGCTCCCCCAGCAAAGACCCCGCAAGTCTGGGCACCCCATCCTGCCTGCTCAGGACCCCCGGCTGCCCAGCCGTGCCGGGGGGGCCCCTCCATGGGCTCCCCTCGCCCCGGCCCCAGGCCGACTGGGGTGGAGGTAATGGGTCCGATGGGCACCCGTTGCCCCATGCCTCCCCCCGCTGGCGCACCAGCACAGGCCTGAGCCCCTCCATCTCGCCTTCGGCCTCCCCTCGCCGTGGGGGAGTGGGGGGCTCGGGCAGCCGGCTCTGCCCCACGTGCTGCCCACAGCGGGCAGGGCCCCACGCAGCCCCTGGGCGCTTTGCCCCACGGATACCCGATTTTCATACCGATAACGGGCCGCTCGCGCTCTTCAAAGCACCGTGGCGATGCTCCTGTGCTCCTGTGGGCGTTCACAGACCTGCCCTGTGCCTGCGGGCAAGGCAGCCGCTTATTTATTTTAATTCATATATTTTTTTTAATAACTCCCAGTTGGGGTCTGTATTCCCTTTCCGAAATTCCCAGGGAGAACCTCGCTCCGGGTGTGATGTGGGAGTGTGTGGGGCTCCGGGACGGCTGGAGAAATCCCCGGCTGCTGCCTGGGGAGCGCCGGCAGAAAATGTCTTTCGGCTCGTCGCCGTTGGCAGAGGAAGCCGCCGGCAGCAGGAAGTCACGCCGAAATCCGGCAGCCCTTTATTTGCTCAACCCCTGCCTGCCTTGAGAAATCCGTAGTTAACGCCTTGAAACGCTGATTTAACAGAACGCGTAGGTTTTTGGGGTTTATTTTTATTTTATTTTTGCCTTGGCGTGAGCCGACCCGGTGGCAAGACCCGTCCTGGGGGGGCCGGGTGGGGGGCTGCGCCGTCGGGGCTGGCCGGTTGTGCAAGCTCGCCGAGCCGCTTGTTTCCGGGGAGGGGAACGGCGCCGGCGGAACGAAACCCCACGGGGTTTGCAGGCTGTTGGGGAAACACGTGGTCCCCCCTTTGCCACAAGCTGCTCCTGCGCCGGGCCTTGCTGCCGGCTCAGCTCCTCTCGGACCGCTGCCTGGCGTGAAATAACGGTGCTGGGGGGTGCAGCCGGCCGGGGGGGGTTGGCACCTCCTTTCCGCAGGGCTCCGGGAGGCTCTGGGGACCGGCCGGGGTGGGCAGCATCACCCCGGCGCCGTTGGCTCTGGGTCGGGGGATCCCGGCCGGCTCGCGCTGAGCATCGCCGAGGGGTGGCGGGGGCTTGTCGGTCAGCGAGGATCACAGCATGGACCGGCTGGCCGGCACCTTTCCCCATGTCCCACTCTGTGCTGAAGCGGAGGCAGGAGGAGGAGGAGGACGGCCACACTCCCTTCTGCCGGGGCCAGTGTTTATGAGCGGCATTTCTGATCTCAGCTGGCTTCTAAAGCCAAAAATAGAGCAAAATGGCTCTTCTTAAATTTTTTTTTTGTTTTTAATATTTATTTTTGGCCCTCGCAGCTGTTCAGGTGTATAGCACTGAAGCCTTGGGTCACTGCTGCCTGTTTCCGAGTAGAGCCATGGCTGGAAAATCCTCCTGAGCCAGCAGGGAGCAGCTGGGGAGGTGGGGCCAGTGTTGCCCCCCCAGGGCCTGCTACTTGCGGCATCCCCCCTCTGCAAGAACCCCTCGAGATGGGGACGCAGTGCTGGGGGGATGCTTCCACGTCCCTGCTGCCTGCCCTTCTGATGGCTTATTTTTTTCTCGTGGTTGGAGGAAAATTAGGGAGGAAAGTGGTTTCACTCTTTGTGCCGAATCAGCCTGCAGCACGAAAAGGAGATGCCTCTTCCAAGCTCTGTGTGGTTTTTGCCGGTGGCTCGTGCTGTCCCGCAGCCGCAGCTTGGAGCTGCCGGTGCAGCCAGGCAGGATGCGGTGTGAGTGGAGAGCACCGGTCTCGGCGTGTGGTGGTGGCAGCAGGAGCACTGGCACCATGGAGGGCTTGGGGCTGACCGGTGAAGCTGCCTGGGCTCGATGCCGTGCCCCATGTGTAGCCATGAGCCTGCTTCTGCCTTTCCTCCGGCACGGCGGGCGAGCCAGAGAGGGATGGACTGCGGTGTCGGTGTGGTGGGGACGGGCAGGACCCCTGCGGCGGCACCCAGCACCGCTCCTGCCTGCAGCACCTGCCGCTGCCTGGAGGTTTTCCTCTGACGTTTGGTGGCTCCGGCAAATAGCTTGCGTGCTGGATGGTTTGAAGCTCTGGTCCCTTATGGGGAGAAATCCTTAACGCAGCAATCCCCCCCCCTAACGCAGCAATCCCTCCCTCTCTGCCGCTGGAAAGCAGAAACCTCCCAAGGTTTAGGTGCCTCCACCAGCACCTGAAAGCACCTGGAGCATCCGCCCGGTGCAGTGGTGCTGCCGGCAGCTCCGGTGCCACCGCTGGCTCCTCGGCATCACCAGGGCTCAAACCGCTGGAGTCGCTGGCCGTTTCTGCTGGGCAGCAGTGGAAGTCGGGGCCTGCCCAGCCCATCTCCCTGCCCACGGCATGCTGCAGGGGGATGCAGGATCAGCGGCAGGCAAGCGATGGCTGTGCTCAAAGCCCCTAATTCCTTATCTTCATACAGAGGATTAGGAAAGCAAAAGGATTTCTGGGCTGCTCGGGAGGTGTTTGGGCTGTGAAGGCGCCTGGGGCAGGGGCAGGTGCTGGTGAGTTGATACCCAGCGGTTTTCGGCGCAGGAGGTGCAGACCCTGGGGCAAGGATGCTCCCCTCGCAACCCACCCGGGCTGGGTCGGTAAGTCAAGCAGGCAGCTGCCTGTACAAGATCCTGGGCAAGCTGGTAGCCGGGGCAAGGGCAGCCAGAGCAGGGTTTGGCAGCTTTATATTTATTTTTTTTTGGGCTTGCATAAAAATAGAGGAAGGGAGGGACCAGCTGTGACTTTCGGAGGCTGCGTTGCCCCGGCGCTGCCCTGGGCTCATGTGTGTGCATGCGTGTGAGCCGCCTGTTTTGCTGCATATTGTCCTGTCGTGGGGTTTTGGTTTTGTCCTCTCTCCTGCCGATGGGAGCTGATCGGGTCCTCCCTTTGGTGGGCACACTGGTGGGGCCCCGGTGGTGTTTCTGGCCACAGACCGGGAGGTGTCACGGTGCGGGGGAGCAGGGAAGAGCTTGGTGCTGTTAGATCCAGGGGCATCCCACATCCAACCCCCTGGAGCTGGTGGCCGGGCTCGGGGTGGGACGGGAGGAAGGAGCCTGGGACGGGTCACCCTGATGTCCCCGCTGGTGATGTCCCAGGTGCAGGCAGCTGCCCTCTGCTCTGAGATGAGCACCTAGGCTTTGCCCAGGAGAGGTGGCAGGCTTATTTGTGTATATTTTATATATATTTTTATATGTATGCATTAGAAATATATTTTATATATTTAAATATTTATATATTGCTTTTTTGTATGGAGCAATATATAAAGTGAATTTTATATATATATATATTAAAAAGCATACATATGTATTGCTCTACCTATATATAGCTTTACAGAAGAAGGTCTCCTGTGGGCTGCACCCACCCAGGGCTGTGGGTGCCGGCGGGTGCTGGGGCCGGGATCGCGGTGTGCCCGAGCGCCGCTGACGTAGCCGGGGCCGGCCTGGCCTCTCCGCAGCTGCCGGGTTTCCTGCTCCGCGCCGGGCTGGAGCGCAGATTTCCGGGCCGGAGGCCGGCTGAATCACCAGAGCTGGGGGAGCTGAGTAATCCTCCATCCCTGCTGGCAGAAAACCCGGAGGGGGAGCAGGGTGCCAGCGGCTGTGCCACACATCCCGGCTGTGCCAGTGCGTGACCCCCCACTCCGGCAGGGCGGGATGGAGGGGATGATGGTACCCAGGCGTGGGGGCACGGCTCTCTGGCACGGGCTGTACCGGAGCGTCGCCAGCTGTTTGTGGGGGGGAATGCGGGGAGCATCGAGGTGTCCCCATGCCCTGAGCGGCTGGGGGGGTGCAGTGGGTGACAGTCTTCAGGAATCCCCTTTTCTGGGGCTGAGCCCCAAAATTGATGCTGATGACCCCAAATATGTCTGGGAGGAGAGGACAGCTCGGTGCTGAGCCCTGCGGGGGCTCTCCCCCAGCCGCCCCGGTGCCAGCACAGCTGGTGAGGGTGGCGAAGGCACAGGGGCGGCTGGTGCCAGGCGGAGGAGAGAGGGACCACTCCGGCTATGGCAGGGGCAGAAACAGAGCAGCAAAGTTCCAGGATTCCCGGAAAAAGCCCGGCACAAGGGTAGTTTTGTACAGCTTGCCAACACTGGCGGGCCCTTGTCGCGCCGGGGGTGTGTTTGCTGTGCTGCCCCCAGGAAAGTGTCCCCAGCCCACCCCCTCCTCCCCCGGGTGCTCCAAACATCCTTCCCACCACCAATTTATTTCTGTTTTATTTATTTTTGTGGGTTTTTTGCCAGGCTGAGCCATGTTTCCATCGACTGCCTTGGACGGGGGTGTCCGCGCCTCCCTGGTGACCCCCAATTTTTTGGGGTCCTGCTTGGGACGCAGCATCCCACTGGCTGGTGATGCACGGGCTCCTCCTGGGAAGTGGCCAGCCCTGTGCTGGAACGGGATGGCCCCTGGGAAAAATGCCCTGTGGGGTTTTAAAAAAAACACGATTATTTTTACAGCAATTTTCCATCTATTTTGGGGTAGGAAGGAAAATGTCGAGGGGAATCTCTTTTTATTATTATATTTTGAGTCTTCAGGGTAACTCTGCTTTTAACACATACCTTTGAAAGTCCCATTTGATGGCGGGGACCCCCCACAGGTGCCGAGGGGGGTGGGCTCCGCAGCTGTCCATCTGTCCTGCAGGGAAGGGGATCGGCAGGTTTGTCTGGCAGTAAAAACCATCAGGAAATCCATGCTCAAATAAGAGCTGCTGTTTGCCGGGCTGGCAAAACTTGCCAGCACAGCGGCTGGGGCTCCGGGTGCTGGGGATGGGGATGGCTCCCGACCCGCTGGTGGATTGAATTCCAGCTTCTCCCCCATAATAAGGAAAATTTTCCAGCTGTACATTGCTTCCATCCACGCCTGGATATTTGAAGGCATAAAACAGGATGGTTCCATGCAGCAAGATGGAAAATCCCCTCTCGGTGATACGGGGTGAGATGGGCCCCAAAACCTGTGACCAACTCCTTAAATATATGGCATTAAATATATGCTGGCCAGAAATATATTGCATATATGGCATCAAATATATGCTGGCCAGAAAGCGTCTTAAATCGCAGGCTGCAAAATATACGTCGGCTAAATACATTTTTTGCTTGTGAATTAACGGGGCATTTTGGAGCCAGGCAGCTACTTGCTTATTTTAAATTTTTGAACATTATTTTTAACAAAAAAAGGGGGAAATCAGCGCGAGAGAGAGCTCTCCTCCTATTTTTGACAGGCACCGCTCTGGGAATGAGCGCTGCCTGGTCCCGGCAGGCAGCGCGCGCAGCGAGCGGGCAGGGCTGGGGGAAGCCTGGCTGCGGGGTCGGCCCGTGGCGGGGGGCTTCTCTCTGTCCCCCCCGATGCCTGGCCAGCGCGGGGGGGTCCGAAGGATGCGAAGCCCCTCTGGCGCTGCCGGCCCCCTGCCTGGTTTGGGCAGGAGGGTGGAAGCTGGCAGCTGGCACCCTGCCCGGGGATTGTTTTGGGGCTGAATGGACAGCAGCCGGGGTTTTCCGGGGATTGGAAACGCTTCCCCTCTGCCGTGCTCACCCGGGGGGGCCGGTAAGGGTCCCCCCACCCTCGGCTGGGTGGGAGTCGCCCGTGCCGGGGGTGCAGGGGCACCCATCGGGCCCCAGCAGATGCTGGGGGTGGCACAGCGGGGGGAAGCTTCCCCGGCAATTACCTGGCGCCTTCGTTAGGCAAAGGCGGTGATTTGAAAGCGAAACTGGGGGGACACAGACTAATTGCTGCCGCCCCGGCTTCCTTCTGGGCGCTGGTGGGGCAGCCGGGGGGTGGCATTAATTCGGGCCTGAATTTCTGCTCACCGCAAGCGCGCGGGCTCTCGTGCTGGGCAAGCTCCCGGCGGAGAGTGGAGGTGCTGGCCTGAAATGGGGGGGCGATGGCACGGCTGCCTTCTGCAGCTGAGGGGAAGGAGCCAGGAGCCGCGGGGGAAGTTTGAGAGGGAAATGGCCGGCCTCGGCGGCTGCTGGAGAGTGCCACCCTGCCAGGAGCGGGCAGGAGGTCCTGGGAGGGTTGTTCCCTCCTGGGCAGGGAGCAAATGGCAGGCAGGGTCAGGCAGAGCCGGAGGCTGGGGGATGACTGTCTGGCACCTTGTCCCAGGGATGCTTATAAGCAGGGTCCTTTCTTGCTGTGTGCCTCAGTTTCCCTGTCCGGGCACACACTGGGGAAGGGCACGGTGAAGGCAGCCAGCCCTGGCTGCCGAGCCTGGCGGTACGGGGCGGCGTTGCCAGAAATCAGAGATATTTAATGGAAAAAATGAAGGGATATGCCGAGTCCTTCCCCCCGCTGCTCCTGGCTCCGGACAGGAGTTGCCAGCGCTGACCACGAACGCCGGCCCGGCCGGGCTGTGCCGGGTGCCGCGTCAGCATCCCGAGGGCGGCGGTGGAGGCTGCGTCGGCAGTGCCGGGGAGCCCCCGCCGTGCCGAATGCTCACCTCGGGGCTGAGCAGAGCCGCTCCCCCAGCACATGTAGTGTGGAAACTGTGGAGCGGGGTGGTCGTGGCAGTAAGTAAAGGGTCTGTACAGCCTCAATATGGCCCCAGCCTCGGGGGGCTCCATGCCCTGAGCAGTGCCCGCGGTGATGTCCCTGGGGGTATGTGTCCATCACCTATGCTGCATTTATGCCGGTGGCACGGGCAGAAGGCGTTTGCTCCCTGTTGCTGTGTCTCAGCTGGCTCTGTTTTTCCTGGTTAATTTTAGCATAATCTCCTTTTTTTTAATTTTTTTTTTTTTCCCCCCTCTGTAATCTCTCTTCCCCCTCTGCAGCTGTGCCAGCACAGCCCTGCCGCTGCCTGCCTGGGCCCCCTCATGAGGGCAGCTCCGTGGGTGAGGGCAGTGGCAGAGGGACCCCTGAGAGAGGTGGGAGAGGCTGCGGGGATGGGCTCGGCTCGGGGGGATCCCCTGGGATTGGCACCTGGAGGCAGGGACTGCGCAGGTCCCTGGCTGAAGGGGACTCATCCTGCCAGGGGTCCCCTGCGAGGCGAGCCAGGCGCTCATTCATCTCGGTGGCACTCCCTGCCCGGAGAGGGGACAAGGAACATGCGCCATCCCTTTCAGCTTCCCCTTTGAGCTTCCCCTTTCTTGCAGCCGGAGCGACTTCGCTCCTTCCCCGCTCCAGCCCGGGGAGGGTGGGCTGGGCCGGGAGCTGCACGTTGCCTGTGTGGGGGTGACGTCCCCAGGGAGGATGTGGTGGCGGACAGGGAACCTTAGGCACCTTGGCCGTCCCCGCTGAACCCCTGGCATCCTGTGTTCGGAGGCTAAAATATAAACCCACCCCAAAAGCTGTCGGCTTTCCCTGCTGGCAGCCGCCTCTGCAGCCTGGCTGGGGCGCGGAACCCGGCAGGCTGCAAAGTGCGCGCTATTTAAAAAGCAACCCGGGGGCGGCTGATCCCGCCGGGAGCCACTCGAGCTGGCTGGTGGAGGCGGCAGCCTCTTCCCAAGTTCCCTGGGGTGCTCGGTTTCAGGTGCCCAGCCCCCTGCCCGTACCTGGTGGCACGAGCATCTCTGCATCCTGGCCGCTGCCGGCTCCAGCCGTGGGCACGCGGCGAGGCTGGCGCTCCATCGTCCCCTGGCACAATAGGGATGCGGCAGCTAAGCTCAGGCTCTGCCTGGAGCTGGGATGGCAGGTGATGGGCAGGGCTTAGCCCCCCATCGCAGGGGTCCCCAAGCTTGGCCAAAGCCGGGGCTGCTGATCATCTTGGCTGCAGCACGCTGAGACTGCAGGGAAAATGTTAGTGCGTTGATGCAATTTTCCTGGCCCAGAGCAGGTGTCATTTCTCCTCTTGGGAATTATTGCAAGGTCCCCCCTAGGCTTCCCTTTTCCTCTCACTTTCTTGGCCCTGACATTCCCGGGGCCCATCCAAGCATCTGCTCCAGGGGCTCTTCTTCGATGGCTGAGGTGCCCACCGCCCTCCCTCCCTGGGCTGGGGGGTCCCTGGCTTCAGGCAGCACCTCACTGCTCGTCCCCCCTTCTTGTTCCTCTGCAGGTGCTGGCGAGTCTGGGAAGAGCACCATCGTCAAACAGATGAAGTGAGTGGTCCCCACCCCATCGCTGTGGCCGACACCTCGCAGACCTCGTCTGCAGGCTCCGAAACTGGTGGCAGCTGGGGAAAGCTCCCCATTGGTGTTGCTGCAGAGCATGGGTGGGGAGCAGCACCCCGGGGTGCCCCGCAAAGGGCTGACCTTGCCTGTGTCTCTCCCCTGCCCCAGGATTATCCATGAGGATGGCTACTCGGAGGAGGAGTGCCGGCAGTACAAAGCTGTGGTCTACAGCAACACCATCCAGTCCATCATGGCCATCATCAAGGCGATGGGGAACCTGCAGATTGACTTTGGAGACTCCTCCAGAGCGGTGGGTGCCCTCCTGCTCCTGCCGCACCTGGCAGGGGTGGGGGTCCTCAGGGGGCAAAAACAGATGTGCCCAAAGCTGGACCAGGATTAAGGGTGGCCCTGCCCGAGCCCTGTGCTCCGCGATGGGCTGTGACCTCCTGTCCCTGGCGCTGAGGACGGAGGGACCCAAAGCATAACCCATGGGTGACCTGCCCCAGCATGGCCCCCCATGGGTGCAGGGTGGGAGTCCTGCTGTGTCCCTTGGGTCTTGTCTGCGTCCACCATTGGAGCTCCTGCCCTGCTGTCTGGGTGGGACACAGTGGGCTCCGGTCAGGTCCTTTGGGGCAGAGCGAGCTTTGATAACCCCGTGCTGATGCTCAAGCCCTGATTTTTCCCTGCAGGATGACGCTCGGCAGCTGTTTGCGCTCTCCTGCACCGCCGAGGAGCAGGGCATCATGCCGGAGGACCTGGCCAACGTGATCAGGAGGCTGTGGGCTGACAATGGGGTCCAGGCTTGTTTTAACCGCTCCCGAGAGTACCAGCTGAACGACTCCGCTGCCTAGTGAGTACCCCTGCTCCTCTCCCCCAGCTCGGCTGGATCTGAGCCCTGCGGGCCACGTCGCTTTTATTGAGCAACAGAAAATCCCCCTGGGGGCTGCTGTTCCCCATCGCCAGGCTTGGGGGCTGGTGCTGCTGATTCCCGCCCAGCGCTGGGGCTGAGCCGGAGCAGAACTGGGAAGGCGGATGTTTCGAAAGCTGTTTCCTCCTCTGACGGGGTGCTGCATCCCCCGGGAGGGGGGCACTGGGGCATCTCCCTCCTGCCACTACTCTGTGCCCACTGCCCTTCCCTGGGGGATGCTCTCCCCTGGCCTCCCTGTGATGGCTCCCCCTACGTGAGCACAGCTGGGGGTCCTGCCCATCCTCGTGGGCCATGAAGGCAAGAAAAATCCCCAAAGAAAGCACTGGGGACCCTTATGTCTGAACAGGATGAGTAGGATGCACAAGAGGCTTTTCTTTTTCATTTTAACTGAGTTTATATGGAAAGACTTGGCATTACACTAGCGTATTAGCCAGCAAACTAGTGTTTAGGTAGATAAATTGCCTGCATCTGGTTGGGTTTATCCCTGAAGAGATTTTATAAATAAGTTAATCTGCTTAAAGTATGATTGCTGGAGAGGGTGGTGTGGCCGAGGCTGCGTTCGGCTCACACAGTGCCCTCCTGCCCTCTCTGCCCAGACCCGTCATGGTAAAGCAGGACCGGGGGGAGCTTGTGGTGTGCTGGGAACCCCCCGCCAAGGCTGGCCTCACCAGGGATTGAGCACTCTTGGGACTCACTGCCATCCTAGGGCTGTTTGGTCCCCTCTGCGTGCCAGCCCAGCTGTCCCCTCCCGCTTGGCACCGGCGAGTCCCTCTTCTGCACTGAGGTCACTGGGGGGAAGAGGTTGCAGGAAAGCTCCCGGCGAGCACCGACCCCAGAGAAGCTCCTGCCGGCGCTTTCCTCCAGCACCCACAGCTTTCACTTCCTCCTGCCCGGCACCCGCCCGCTCTCCCCAGCCCCTGTCCCACTCAGCCCCATCGCTCCCCAGCCAGCGCCGGCATTTCCCCGGCAGTGCCGCGCTGTGCCGTGGGTGCTGGTTTGGAGGCACGGGAGACCCTGGCAGCTCGCATGCGCAGTTCGAGCAAATGCATCTGCAAAGTGTCTGCAAATTGAGTATCGGCGTAAGTGCATTTAGGGAGCGTTTGGCACATTATGTGGGTTGGACAAGTATTAATTAGGAGCCCTCTCGAGCTGTTGCTCCAGCCTTTCTCCAGCCCCACGGAGGTGCTGGTGCGGTAGCTGATGTCCCATCCATCGCTGTGGGGATGGTGCTGTGCCTGCAGTGCTGCTGGCACAGGGCACCCTGGGGATGAGGAGCCCCATGCCGTGCCCGGCACGCAGCCCACCCACCCCCCAGCCCTCTGCAGCAGCCCCAGCCGCCTCCTCTGCAGCCCCTTCGGGTGCCAGGAGCTCGGCGTGCAGGGGCAGCCGCTCACCAGCACCCTGGGGCTGGGTGCAAGGTCCGAGTGCTGCTGGTGCCGTGCACGGCCCTGCCGCGGTGTTTCCTGTTTTTTTGTCAGCCGGAGGCTGCCTGTGTTTCCGGCTGTTTTCGAGCTGCTCCGCAGCGGCGGCGTGCTGGCCCCCCCGCCCTTGCACCGCGGCACCCATGGCTCTGGCTTTGCCCCGGCGTGCCGGAGGGCTTCCCGGGAGCTGGTGAGCGGCTGCGCTGCCATCAGAGCCGGGGATCCCTGTGGCCTCACGAGCTGTAATCTGTCTTTCACCAGATTACAGGGCTGCAAAGGCCTTAATTAGCGCAAGCCTAATTTGCTTAAAGGAGCCCATTTGTAATAACCCAATTAAAGCGACATGAGCTGGAGAAATTGAAACCCGCCTTGATCCCCCTGGCATCCTTCGGCCGGTCCTGGTGGCTGCTTGGGGACCGAGCCACCACTGCTGCCGGGAGCTGGGGTCTGGCAGGACTGGGCAGGCAGCAGGGCAGGTGATGCCACCCTGGGGGGCTTGGGGTGGGCGGCAGCCCCCTGGCCATGCTGCTCCCCATCCCTCCGGCCGCCCGCCTCCCGCTTCCTCCCAGGACACCGGCCCTTTGTGTTTTTTGACTATAAATGGCACGGCGCCATCGATTGTTTCCGCCGGCGCTGCAGCCAGTTGCCATAGCAGTGAATACCTTCCTCTTGCCATTTCCCCCGTGCGAACGGCTGGGGGAACGGGGGGAGCCCCCCCAGCCCCGGCTGTGTCCCCTGCCCAGCCCCCCGAGCCCTTGTCCCCGTGCGTCCCCTTGCCGCCCGTCAGCTGGCCGTCCCGCCCTGCCCCGCCTGTCTCTGCTGACCCCGGGGTGCGGATGGGGTCCGCTGCGCTGCCCGGCTCAGCGCTGCCCACCCCCAATGGACGATGCCGGGGTGTGGGCAGGGGACCCCAGGGCAGTGTGGGGATGCCCCGTGGGATTTGGGTGGGTCGTGCCCCACGGTCCAGCTTCCACAGCTCCTTTCTGCTCCCCCCCCAGCTACCTGAATGACCTGGAGAGGATAGCCCGTGCCGACTACATCCCCACCCAGCAGGACGTGCTGCGCACCAGGGTGAAGACCACCGGCATCGTAGAGACCCACTTCACCTTCAAGGAACTGCACTTCAAGTATGCCCGACCCTTTCCCTTTTGCCTTTTCCAAGGCCAAAAAAACCCCCCTTCCTCCCCATGCCGGGCCAGATCCTGCTTGCACGCTGTGCACACCAAGCCCCCCCAGCTTTGCTCATGGCGGGAGCTGCCGCCTTAGAGAGAGCGGAAACTGCCGAAATAGCTGGAGCAGCCTCAAAAATGCCTTGCAGGGCTCGGCCCGGGGGCGGATCCAGCCTCTGGCGAGGAGGGGAAGGGGGAAGGCATCTCTGGGTGCCGTGACGCTGCTTCCGCCATGGGAAGGGCGTTGGGCGGGAGCTGGGGGTCTCGGGGTCAGGAACTGATGCTGCTGCCCACTCGCAGCCCGGGATTGCTTTCCACCGAAAACCTGCAGGAAATAGTCAGGGCTCTGGTTTCTGAGGCAAAAAGCTGGCATCGCGCACATCCCGGGGGATTTAGTCACTTGGCAACGGAGCTGCCGGCAGAAAGATCTGCTGGGGTCTTCCCCGAGTGCGGGGGGCTCGCAGGGACCCCTGTGCCACCCCGGTGGGATGGCGGTGCTTGGTCACGCATCGCCAGGGCTGTGCTTTGGAGGTGGCAGTGGAGCAGAGAGGATGGTCTTGGGGGGGAGCACGGCAGTGAGGAAGCCTCCTCGCCGGCGGGCGGTTGGTGGTGGACGTGGCGCTGCTGCCGGGCTCTTCTCCGTGGAGGCAGAGCATCCTCTGCTGCCTGCAGCGGGAGAGACGCGCGGTGCACCGGGATCATCCCCTCAGCCCTCGCGCTGCCCGTGATCCCGCTGAGCCCCCAGCCGCTCGGCCGAGCACCGCAGCTCCCCTTGGTCCAAGGTCTCTGGCAAAACCCCGCAGTGCCCGCTCCGGAGCACGTCTCCGAGAGCATCTCCTGGAGCCTGGCTCCAGGGAGCATCGCACTGACACAGTCTGGGAAAGGTGGCCTGATCCTGCCCCTGCTCATGGTGGGGATTTGTTCCAGCTGGGAAATAAGCCCAGACATCACCTGGGATGGGCAGTGGGTGCCGGGGCAGATCCATGGCACCAGCAAAACCCCTGGGGCAGAGGCACTGTGCTCTGCCCACCCCAGCGCCTTTTACTGGCGCAGCTCCTGCTCTGGGCAGCCAGGGAAACTGAGGCAGGGAGCGGGGCGAGGGCGGTGGGGCCGGGAACTGCCGCCCACCACCACGCTGCCTCCCTGCCCAGGATGTTCGACGTGGGCGGCCAGCGCTCAGAGCGGAAGAAGTGGATCCACTGCTTCGAGGGGGTGACGGCCATCATTTTCTGCGTGGCCCTGAGTGCCTATGACCTGGTGCTGGCTGAAGACGAGGAGATGGTGAGTTGGGGGGGGTGGAGCCGGTGCCCTGAGCCGTCCCCTCCTCGGGGGGCTGGAGGAGCACCCCCTCCTTTGGTGGCCACCAGTGCCCTGGCCAGTGTGACCCAAGCCTTGCAGGGCCCTCAATGTCCCCTGCCCAGGCAGGCAGGGATGGTGGCGGGGCAGCAGGTTGGGCAGCAGTGGGGTGGGCACTGCCTGGGGGTCCCTGCCCGGCTCAGGCTGCCGTCTCCCCTGCCAGAATCGGATGCATGAGAGCATGAAGCTGTTTGACAGCATCTGCAACAACAAGTGGTTCACGGATACGTCCATCATCCTCTTCCTCAACAAGAAGGACCTCTTTGAGGAGAAGATTGTGCACAGCCCCCTGACCATTTGCTTCCCTGAGTACACAGGTACTGCGGGGTCCCTCGGTGCCCTCCCCGGTGCTCCGGGCAGGAGGAGCAGGTGGTGCCTGACCCGGACACTGTAGCAGGAGATGCTGGGGCTGGAGCTGCTGGCTCTCCTCTGCCTGGGGAGCGGTGTGTTTGGGCAGCAAGTGGGGTGCGGTGGTGTTTGGGGTGCCCCAGGGGATGGGAGAAGATGGGAGGGAGGGAGACAAGGGGCAGCAGCCCTGGGGGCATTTAGCTGAGGCTCACTGTGCCTGGGGAGCATCAGTTTGGCAGCAGCGTGGTGGCTGTGGCAGCGTAGGGAGCCGAGCCAAGCCCAAACCACTTCGGTGCCGGTGGCAGGGGGGTGCTGGTGTCCTGGGGGGGCCGCAGGGCAGCCCAGCGTCTCCTCCTCCCCAGGGGCCAACAAGTACGATGAGGCGGCTGGCTACATCCAGAGCAAGTTCGAGGACCTGAACAAGCGGAAGGACACCAAGGAGATCTACACCCACTTCACCTGCGCCACCGACACCAAGAACGTGCAGTTCGTCTTTGACGCCGTCACCGACGTCATCATCAAAAACAACCTGAAGGACTGCGGGCTCTTCTGAGGGCTGTTGCTGCCCAGGTGGGTGGTGGTCCTGTGGGTGGCCCCCCAAAAATGGGGTGGTCACCCAGCAACCTCTGGGGTGCCTGCTGTCCCTGCCGGGGGGTGCCCATGGCCCCCTCCCCAGACCCCACCTGCTCACCGCCTGCTCTCTCCTAGGACCCCCGGCCGTGCCGGCGAAGGAAGGACCGTACCACCCCACAACTCCTGCTTCTCTTCAGTTTCGTCCCTCCACTCCCAGCCCATAAAGAGACTTTTTGGGTGCCAGCGTGGCAGCAGGGCCCCTGTCCCCCCCCGCCGCCCCTGGTCACCCCCTGCCATCCTCCTCCTCCTCGCCGGCGTCGCCCTTTCTGCCTTCCTGGGGAAAATGAGGTTTTAATCTTGGTTTTTAACCCCTGAACCCCTCCAGCCCCCCCTGTTCATTCGCTCCCGAGCCCAGGCGCTCTCAGTGTTTACATTGCAAGTGTTGCTGGCACAGGGGGGACACGGGGGTCCCCTTGGGATGCCCACCTGGCCAAAAACACGACCGACAACATTCCTTTTAGTAAACCAGAAAAAAAAGAAGAAAAAAAAAACAAAAACAAAAACAAAAAACCAAACCCAAAACAGCGCAAAAAACCACACCACACCGGCTGGGTTGAGGTTGCTTTTTAAAGAAACCTTTTTACCAAACTATTTAAAAGCGTTCAAGTGCTATGTGGTGGCGGCATCCTCCATGGCCAGCCCACCCCCCAACCGTGTGCCTTGGGGGGGGGTGTCCATGCCCCACCCCCTCTCGCTGCCCCCCACCACCCGGAGGGACGGGCAGCGGGTGGGCAGGAGGGCGGGCAGGGGGTGCTGCCCGCTGCCTGTATCTCCCCCCCCCTTCTCTTCTTTCTAAGCCTAGTTTTGTAGGGCTAGCTGTTGCGTTGGGCGAGGAGAGCCTGCTGTACAGAGCGGCCCCCGCTGTCCCCCCCCAGCCTGGGGGGACCCCCTCAGCCGGTGCCCGCGGCCTCGCTTTTCCCACAGGATGTTTTACCAAATTGTTCACATGGTTTGAAATAATAAAATGTAGAAAGGAAAAAAAAAAAAAGAGAAAAAAAATATATAATGACACCCCCCATGACCCGGGGGTGGGGGTGGGTGCTTCCCCTCTGGGGGAGGGCTCGGGGGGGGCCCCGGGGCTGGGAGAGGGACACGGGGTGGGCTGGCATCACCTGGGAGCTCGGCAGCATCCCCTGGGTGTCGGGGGGGAGCTGGGATGTTGTGGGGAGCTCAGGCCCCCCGGGGGTGCTGGCTCGGCAGCTGGGGGTGTTGCTGCAGCGGGGGGATGGTGGCACCCAGGGGCTCCTGACACCCAGGGGGCCCCAGTACCACACGGTCCATAGGGACACCCAGTGCCCCCCGGTGACCTGTGGCCCGGAGGGAGATTTAGCACCCCTGGCACCCAGCAGCCCACAGGGACCCCCAGGCACCCACGGACACCCAGCACCCTGCAGCACCCCCCAGCTCCAGGGGGCACCCATGAACACCCAGCACCTCCCAGCTCCGAGGGGCACCCAGGAAAGCTCAGCACCTTGCACCACCCAAGGGACCCCTCCAGCGCCCCGCAGCTCCAAAGGGTACCCAGACCCCCTAGCACCCAAGGGACCCCCCAGTACCTGCAGGACACTCCTCAGCTCCAAGGGGTACCAGGGACCCCCAACACCCTGCAGCACCCCAAGGGACCCCCAGCACTGAGGGGCACCCAAAGACCCCTAGTCTCCCCAGTGCCAAGGGTCATCTGGGGTCCCCCAGCACCCCTCAGCTCCAAGGGGTTCCTGGAGACCCCCCAGCACCCCCCAGCCAAAGAAAACTGAGGAGCCCCCAGCACCCCTCAGCTCCAAAGGATACCCAGGGACCCCCAGCACCCAAGGAACTCCCGGTAACCCCCAGCTCTAAGGGGTACCCAGGGACCCCCAGCACCCAAGGGACTCCCAGTACCCCCCAGCTGTAAGGGATACCCAGGGTCCCCCAGNGGGAGGCCCGGGCTGGGGAGGGGGCGCTGGGGCTGGGGCTCAGAAGAGCCCGCAGTCCTTGAGGTTCTCCTTGATGATGATGTCAGTGACGGCGTCGAAGACGAACTTGACGTTTTCGGTATCAGTGGCGCAGGTCATGTGGGAGTAGATCTCCTTCACGTCCCGCCGCATGTTCAGCTCCAGGAACTGCAGCTTGATGTAGTTGCCCGCGTCATCGTAGGTGTTGGGACCTGTTGGCGTGGCTGTGAGCGGGGTCCCCTCCTGGGCTGGTGCCCTCCCCCTGCCACGGATGCTGGCCCAGCATCACCCAGCACTTCCCAGCTGGGCAAACCTTGCTTGGTCCATGAGCAAGGCTAGTGCACCGCTTGCATGGGGTGCTGAGGACACCTGGTGGGTGGCTGCTGCAGGGTGCTGGCACCCAACCCTTCACCACCACCCCAGCACCACCTGCTGCACCCGGTGAGCAAGCCGCTGCCACCCTCACCATCGTAGTCAGGGAAGCAGATGCTGAGATGGGCCTTCTTGATCTTCTCCAGGAAGACGTCCTTCTTGTTGAGGAAGAGGACGATGGAGGTGGTGGCGAAGTAACGGTGATTGCAGATGCTGTTGAAGAGGTGCAGGCTCTCGTGCATGCGGTTCTGCGGAGGGACACAGCCCCATCAGCCCCACGGTGACCCCCACATCGTGATGGGGACGAAGCAGGGTGGGAGAGAGTATGGGGTGGTGAGCCTTCCTCACCACTTCGTCATCCTCCACCAGGACCATGTCGTAGGCGCTGAGGGCCGCGATAAAGATGATGCAGGTCACCCCCTCGAAGCAGTGGATCCACTTCTTCCGCTCTGAGCGCTGGCCACCCACGTCGAACATCCTGAGCAGGGCACGGGGGGTACATCAGNGGGACTCCCAGTACCCCCCAGCTCTAAGGGGTACCTAGGAACCCCCAGCACCCAAGGGACCCCTCCCTCACCCCCCAGCTCCAAAGGGTACCAGGGAGCCTCAGCACCCAAGGGACCCCTCCCTCACCCCCCAGCTCCAAGGGGTACTCAGGGACCCGCAGCACCCAAGGGACTCCCCCACACCCCACAGCTCCAAAGGGTACCAGGGACCCCCAGCACCCTGCAGCACCCAAGGGCATTCAGCACCCAGGGTCACCCAGTCCCCCCTAGCACCTGGGGCCTCCCGGGACCCCCAGCACCCCCACAGCTCCAAGTGTACCAGGGACCCCCAGCACCCTGCAGCACCCAAGGGCATTCAGCACCCAGGGTCACCCAGTGCCCCCTAGCACCTGGGGCCTCCAGGGACCCCCAGCACTCAGTGGCATCGGGTGTCCCGCAGTGCTGGCCGGTGGGAGGGCTGGTGGGGAGGGGAAGTGGGGCCGTGCCCCCACCCAGGTGTGGCTCCAGGGTCAAATCCCGGGGGTTTGGGGCAAGTGGNATGGGCCTTCTTGATCTTCTCCAGGAAGACGTCCTTCTTGTTGAGGAAGAGGACGATGGAGGTGGTGGCGAAGTAACGGTGATTGCAGATGCTGTTGAAGAGGTGCAGGCTCTCGTGCATGCGGTTCTGCGGAGGGACACAGCCCCATCAGCCCCACGGTAACCCCCACATCGTGATGGGGACGAAGCAGGGTGGGAGAGAGTATGGGGTGGTGAGCCTTCCTCACCACTTCGTCATCCTCCACCAGGACCATGTCGTAGGCGCTGAGGGCCGCGATAAAGATGATGCAGGTCACCCCCTCGAAGCAGTGGATCCACTTCTTCCGCTCTGAGCGCTGGCCACCCACGTCGAACATCCTGAGCAGGGCACGGGGGGTACATCAGCACCCCCCACCCCCTGCCCACCCCCTTGACACCAGCCCTCACTGGGGGCTTGGCCCCCACCTGAAGTTGAGGTCTTTGAAGGAGAACTGGGTCTCGATGATGCCAGTGGTCTTGACACGGGAGCGCAGCACGTCCTGCTCCGTGGGGACGTAGCCAGGGGTCACCAGGCGCTCCAGGTCTGACAAGTAGCTGGCCGGGCACGTGGTGGGCATGAGACAAGGGTTGACACCCCCAGATGTGCCCCCCGCCCAGACCCCCCCCACCCCACGTACTAGCCAGCTGAGTCGTTGAGCTGGTACTCGGAGGCGCGGTCGAAGCAGGCTTGGATGCCCGCGTCCTTCCAGAGCCGCCCGATGATGTCTGACATCTCCTTGGGCATGGTGCCCTCCTCGATGGTGTCTGAGAGGTGCAGCAGCTTGCGGGCATCGTCCTACGAGGGAGAGGGGCTCAGTGGGGCTGGGAGGCTGGGGGACCCCCCCTGCCTGGTGGGGGGTGCCCCTCACCTGCCGAGCCGTGTCCCCGTACTGGATGTTGAGGGTGCTCATGGCTCGCACGATGGCCAGCATGGACTGGAGCGTGTTGCTGTAGATGATGGCGATGAACTCCAGGCATTCCTCCAGCGAGTAACCGTCCTGGTGGATAATCCTGGCCAGGGAAGGGGGCAGGGGGCTGAGCTGGGCACCGCAGGGTGACGGGGCACCCGTGGGTGCAGGATGGGGCTGAGCTGGATGCTGTGGGGTGAAGGCACCCATGGGTGCAGCATGGGGCTAGGCACTGTGATATGGGGGGCACCTGTGGGTGCAGCATGGGACTGAGATGTGGGATGAGGGCACCCATGACTGTGGTGTTGGGCTGAGCTGGGTGTTGTGGGGTGGGGGCACCCGTGGATGCAGCACGGGGCTGAGCTGGGTGGCGTGAAGCTGAGCCAGGCTCTAAGGGATGGGTGCACGCCATGGCTGCGGCATGGGGCAGGCACATGGCATGGTGGGGCACAGCCAGGTGTCACCCCCTGGCACTTACTTCATCTGCTTGACGATGGTGCTCTTCCCCGACTCCCCTGCTCCTGCGGGGACAAAGCGTGGGTCACGGCAGTGCTCGCACCATGGGCTCCCCCGGCTGCACCCTGCGCTGGCCGCCTGGAACCCCCGGTGCCTGGCACAGCCAGGGGACACTGGTGGCCGTGGCAGGTCCATGGTGCAGGGCAGGGGGATTACAGCCTGGTGCCAGTGGGCATTAAGGTTGGGCTGAGTCACTGTGGCTAATGGGATCTGCGGCAGCTCAGCCGGGGACGTGCTTAGGGACCCAGGGGAGGGGTAGGGGACACGGTGGCATCACAACCCCGCCACCCACCACCCGATGCCCCAAGCCTGTGGCTGCACAGGAGGATGGTGCCCTGGGCTGGGATGGGAAGACAGCAATGGCACCCATGGTCCCACCATGTCAAGAGCATCCCAGACCTCGGGCATCTGGGAGGGACTGGGATGGACCTGTGATGCTGGGGGGGCTGGAGGGACAGACCCCAGGGCTGGGCAGAGGGGTGGTGGCATGGACTGCACAGGGGTGCCTGAGGGTGCCTGGGAGGACGGGGTGGTGGGGGGACTGCCGGGGTGTGGTCCTTATAGCTGGTATTGGTGAAGGCTCTTGAGATAGTTTGGTTGGGTTTGGGGGAGCCTGGGAGTGGGGGGATGTTGGGGTGAGCTATTGGATGGGCTGGTTGGGTTTGGGGGTACCTGGAAGCCGGGGGCTCTTAGAGTGGTCTGTTGAGATGGGTTGTTGGGTTAGGGGTGCCTAGCGGGGGGTGTGTGTGTGTGTGTGTGGTGGAGCTGTTGGGTAAGCTGTTGAGATGAGCTGGTTTGGGGGAGCCTGGGGATGGAAGGCTGTTGGAGTGGGCTGGTTGGGTTTACGGGAGGGTCAGGGAAACTTTGGGTGGGCTGTTGGGATGGGTTGGTTACTTTTAGGGGTGCCTGGGAGTGGGAGGCTGTTGGGGGCACTCTTGGGGTGGGCTCGTTGGGTTTAGGGGTGCTGGAGGCATCAGGGAAATATTGGGTGGGTTGTTGAGGTGAGCGGGTTGGGTTTAGGGGTGCCTGGGAATAGGTGTGCTGTTGGGGTGGGCTGGTTGGTTTTAGAGGTGCTAGGGGAGTCAGGGGAATGTTGGGTGGGCTGGTTGGGTTTAGGGGAGGCTGTTGGGGTGGGCTGGTTGGGTTGAGGGGTGCCGGGAAGTATCAGAGGAACCTTGGGTCGGCTGTTGAGGTAAGGTGCACAAAGGATGGGATATCTACCCCAGGGTGTGGTCCCCCCATACCCAGCAGCAGCAGCTTGACAGTCCTGGCATCCTTCTCAGCATCCTCCTTGAGCTTCTTCTCCAGCTCACGGGAGTGCTTCTCCTCGGCGCTGGCCCCGGCACCCATCCTCGGCCCCGCGGCCCTGCGGCTCACCCGCTCCTTGGAGGTCAGCACCAGGATGGGCAACGAGCTCCAGCGCCCCGCCGCCTCCAGCGCTCGTCTCTGTGCACCCGCCGCGCCCGCCGCCGACTGCCCCGCTGCCACCGCCACCGCTGCCACCACCGCCCACCCAATGTGGGCCAAGGACAGGGTCAAGGTCTCGGGGGGCCACCCGGCGTGGTGCTGCGCTCAGCACCCATGGCTTAAGCCGGGCCCGCCCCCCGTCCTCCCTGGATAAACCCCCTTAAATCTGCAGCGGGCTGAGCTCAGCAATCCCACGGCTCCCGGCGTCAGCGCTTCTGCCGGGGGGGCCCAAGGCCAGCCAGCCCCCCGCTTTGCCCCCACCCTGGGGCTGGGGACAGCGACCCGGCCACCCCCGGGGATGTGGGACCCCCCTCCCAGCTCTGGTTCTGCTGTGGACCCCAGGGGAGGTTGGTGCTGGGGGGCTCTGCTGGGGTCTGGCAGAGGTTGGAGGCAGTGGGTGGAAATGTCCCCATTGTCCCCAGGTCTCGCTGGTCATCTCCCTGGCTCCAATCCAGTGTCCACATTCCCCCCCAGTAAGCCATCCCAGTGTCCCCAGGTCCCTGTGTACAGTGTCCCCAAGGGCACCCACCCAGTGATCGAATGCCAACCCCAGTCACCCCTCCCTGTGTCCCCAGGGCCCCTCCCAGGAGCCTCCACCAATGTCCCCAGGCCCCCCAGGTGCTCTCCGTAGTGTCCCCAGCCACCCAGCCGTACACACCCAGTGTCTCCAGGCCAGCCCAGCGCCACCCTCCAGAGTGTCCCCAGACCCCTCCAGCAACACCTGCACAATGTCCTCGGGGACACCTGAGAACCCTCCCCAGGGTCTCCAAGCCCCTCCCCAGTAACACTCCCCAGTATCCCAAGGAGAAATCCCAGTATCCCCCTGGTGTCCCCAAGCAATCCCAGTACCCGCCCCTCAGGACATGCCCCCCCCCTCCCAACCCCTGCCNGCGCCCCTCCCCAGTGTCCCCAGGCCACCAGTTCCCCTCTCCCATGTCCCCAGCACCCCCACTCGCCATCGCTGCCACTGCAGTAAGACTTAGTGTCCCCAGGGGCACCCCAGTAACCCTGCCCCAGTAACCCCTCTGTGTCCCCACGCCCCCAGTGTCCCCAGGCCCTGCCAAGACACCCTCAGGTGTCCCCAGTAGAGCCCAGTGCCCCCGTGTCCCCCCCACCGCTATCCCCAGCATCCCCCCCCGCAGTGTCGCTCCTGCAGCGCCGCGCTCGGCCGCCAGGGGGCGAACGAACCCAGCACAGCTCCCAGTGTGCCCAGTACTGCCCCCAGCAGAGCCCCGCACCGCCCCCAGTGTGCCCAGTACTGCCCCCAGTATAGGCCCGCACCGCGCCCAGTGTGCCCAGTACTGCCCCCAGCAGAGCCCCGCACCGCCCCCAGTGTGCCCAGTACTGCCCCCAGTATAGGCCCGCACCGCCCCCAGTGTGCCCAGTACTGCCCCCAGCAGCGCCCCGCACTGCCCCGCGTGGCCAGTACTGCCCCCCGTATAGGCCCGCACCGCGCCCAGTGTGCGCAGTACTGCGCCCAGCAGAGCCCCGCCCTGTCCCGTGTGCCCAGTACTGCCCCCAGTAGAGCCCAGGACCTCCCAGCACCGAACGTCCAGAGTGCCCCCAGTACAGCCCAGTATCGCCCACTACCACCCCCAGTGCCCCCTGTAGAGCTCATTACCATTGCCCAACCCTTGCCCCCAGTACCACCAAGTACTGGCTCCCGGTACCAAATTCTAATACCCCAGTACTTTTCCTGGTGTCTCCAGTACTGACTCTGAGTGCTCCCAGTGTCTCCAGTATTGCCCAGTACCAACCTCCAGCGTCCCCAGCACTGCCCCCAATATAGCCCAGGACCTCCCGGCACCGATCCCAGTGCCTCCCGGGATTGTGCAGAGGAGCCCAATATGACCCCCATTGTCCCAGTACTGACCAGAGGGGCCGCAGTACAGCCCAGTATTGCCTGCTACCACCCCCAGTGCCCCCTATAAACCCTATTACCAACCCCCTCCCCTCCCCGTGCCCCCAGTACCACCAAGTAGGGGTTCCCAGTACCAAATCCTAATGCCCCAGTACTTCCCTCAGTGCCTCCAGTACTGACTCTGAGTGCTCCCAGTGCCTCCAGTAACACCTGGTACTGCCCTCCAGCACAGCCCAGCATATGCCCCCAGCATATCCCTAACACCCAGGCAGTACCACCCAGTACTGCCACCTCCCCATGCCCCCACTCCTGCTCAGTGCCCACCACCCAGCACCCAGTGCCCTCGGCTTCCCAGTGTTCCCAGTGCTCCCCCAGGGCCCCCCATTCCTTGCTTGGCCCCAGCCCAGCCCTCCGCACCCCCGGCAGGGCTCAGGGGCAGAGTTAAGGGGATTACGTGATGGGGCCAGGCAGCAGTGCAGCCCCTGGCTGCCTGCTCCCTGCCTGCTCCCTGCCCGCTCCCCATCCCCGACAGAGCACACGCAGGCGCCCACGTCCGTCCCAAAGCCAGTGTTTATTTGGGGGTGCCCCTGCCTGCGGCGGGAGGCACTTGCTCGGCCCTGGCCACCCCTGCGCTCCCCATGTACAACTATTTACAACCCCCCACACCCACTGGGGTGCCCCGAGGGGGCCCATGGGTGCTGGTACCAGCGAGCACTGGCAGCTGCCCAAGGTTTTACCTGGGCACATCCCTTTCTCCTTCCCCTTCCCACCCAAAGACCCCGGCTGAGCCCCCACTGTGGCCCAGACACCTGGGTTGTGTCTCGAGGGTCCTGTCTCCCCCCGGCCAAGCCCCCAGGGGCGGGGGCCGGGTACCCTGGCCCCACAGCCCCCTTCTTCTAGGCTTGCCTGCAGAAAGCACTTGCTCCTCAATAACCGGGTGGGAAAACTGAGGCACAAAGCTGCAAGGGCTGTGCCCAGGTTGCGGGGGGCAGCCCTTGTCCGGTGCCACCTCTCCCCCTGCCTCACCGCCCCTGGCTGGAGTTTGTCCCCCACCCCAGGGCATCACTCCCATCCCACACCAGGACCCGCCACCTCCAGCCCCCAGTGCGGTGCCATGCCCCAGCTGGGGGGAGACAGCGGTCGCAGCGCCCGGCAGTCCCCGCACGCCTGGGGTCCCGGGGCAGGGGGGAAGACAGCGATGCCGGCTGCGGCCGCCCTGGGGGTCCCCGCTCCTCCCCGGGGCCAGGAGGTGGGGGTCACATTGCCCCAGTGACTATATACACCCTACAAATAAATACCATCTCCCATGGGAGGGGGGAGCGTGTGTGTCTGCGTGCGTGTGTGCGTGGATGTATATATATATATATTTATTTATAGATATTTTTAATATTAAAAGGGGGGAAAAATAGACCATTGTGCTAGCAAAGTCCCTGATGTCGGTTTCATGTATGCCCGTAGGTCTCTGGCTGGTGATTCCGGCGGTTTCGAGGCTTCTTCTGGTCCTGCTGCTCCTTGGCTTTGAGGCCCGCCAGCGGCTGTGGGGGGCTGGCGGCCGTGTGCCGCCAGTAGCCCTGGCAGTACTGGTCCAGGAGTCCCATTTCGGGCTGGGTGAGGAGCTGCAGCAGGTCCTGGTAGCGGGGAGTGGGGGCACCCGGCAGACCCGGGGGGGTCTCCGCCTGGACCAGCACAGCATGGACAGCGCGGCCGCTGAGGACGCGGAGCTGCACCTTGGTCACCGTGTGCTTGAAGTTGTTCTCGGTGGCGGTGCAGGAGTAGAGGCCACTGTCGGCGAGCTGGAGGGCGCGCAGCAGCAAGCCCTGCTCCGTCCGCAGCACCCGGCCCTCCACCCGCAGCTGGGGAGGGGAGAGGGGACACGGCTCAGCCGGCTGGCGCCCGGCCCCCCTGGCACCCCCCGGCACCCCCCGGCACCGCGCCCTGCCCTACCTCTTTCCGCCGGTCACTGTTGTCCTTCTGCAGCAGCCACTTGACGCTGGCTTGGGGTGAGCGGGGCTGGCACTCCAGGAAGGCGGTGCTGCCCTCCACCCCGTACTGCACGGCCTCCACCGTGTTCTTGTTAGCTGCAGGGGTGGGCCACGGGCAGCGGGGTCACATGCGCGCCTCCACGTCCCCTGCCCTGCTACCCTCCTCTCTGAGGAAGAGCTCCTGTCCACCTCCAGCCATGGGTCTGCCTGCTCCTCAGCCCCCCAGCAAGTGTGCTCCTTCTCTACCGTAGCCATCATTCCACAAGGGTGTCCATCCATCTGTCCGTCCATCCGTCCATCCATCCATCCATCCATCCACCCACCCATGTTCATCTTCCTCTGAAGTATCCATCCATTCATCCATCTGTTCATTCATCTACACACCCATCAATTTGTGGTCATCCTCCCCACCATATGCATCCATCCATCCATCCCTCCCTCCCTCCCTCCCTCCCTCCCTCTATCCACCCATCCAAATCTGCTCATTCTTCTCCCCAACATATCCATCCATGTTCATCCTACTCCCCAATGTATCCATCCATCCACCCATCCGCCCATCCATCTATGCTCACCCTCTTCCCGTATATCCACCCACACAAACATCAGCCCACTAGGACATCCATCCACCCATGTCCCGCTCTGGCCGTTGCCCACATCCCCCTGCCCTCAGCCCACGCCAGCAGCCCCCCGTGCCCCAGACCTCACTCACCGTTGGAGTTGTAGCCCCGGCACTGGCGGATGGGGTTGCCGTGCCGGACGTCCTGCCGCCGGCTCCGCCTGTGGGGAGGCGGGAGGTGAGCGGGGGAGCCTGGGGCCGGGGGGTCCCTCCCTGCCGCTCTCCCCCGGCCCCCCGTACCTCTTGGAGGAGGTGGAGTAGCGGGTGCAGGCGCTGCCGTCCCAGGCGCAGTAGGGGTCCCGGGCCAGGCAGCAGTCAGCACAGGCTTCCCCGTACACGTCGCAGCGGTGCAGGGTCAGGTGGGTCACGCCTACGGCCGAGGACACGTACAGCTGTTGCTGTCGGGGGGACAGAGAGGACAGGGTGAGATGTCATCTCATCCCCACCCTGCAAAGACCCCCCAGAATGAGCTGCAGCCTCCCAGTACTGGGACTGGCTGAGACACCAGAGCCACCCAGGGCCACCGGAGCCAGCTCGCCCTGGGGCCACCTGCGTGCCTCCCGCCCTGGTGCTGCAGTGACACCGGGCAGTGCCGCGGCTGGGCCCGTGATGGCTCTGCCCAGCCCCCTGACTCACCCTCTTGGAGGAGATGGTCATCGTCTTGATGGGTGCTGGCACCTAGACGGGAGCAGGAGCGAAGGAGTCAGAGGGGTGAGCGCCTGGCCGGCTGCAGCCCCAGGGTGGGCACCCCAGAGCCCCGCAGGCAGCTGGGGCGGGCAGGGTGTCCTGGTTCTGGCTGGGACAGGGTTAACTTTCCTCCCCATAGCTTGGGGGTGTGCTGTGCTGTGTTTGGGTTTGGTATAAAAGGAGCATTAACGGCCCATTGAGCTTTGGCTGTTGCTGGGCACCGAGCAGGGCCGGGCTGGTGGGCCCAGCTGGCCAATGGGGTATTCTATACCATGTGACATCATGCTCAGTATAAAAACCAGGTGTGGGGGGGCGGTTCGGTGGCGCGGTTCGGGCTGACGCGGTTCGGGCTGACGCGCGGTCGCCGGTCAGTGAGCAGTTGCACTGTGCATTGTCTGCTTTGTATATTCTGTTGTTATTGTTGTTCTCATCTGCTTGCTGCTGTTCTACTTCTGTTTCATTTCAGTTATTAAACTGTTCTTATCTCAACCCGGGAGTTTTCCTACTTGTATCTTCCCCGATTCTCCCCCTCATTCCACCGGGGGCGGGGAGGAGACCGGCTGCGTGGTGCCCATTTTTCCACTGGCTGGGGTTAAACCACGACACAGGGTGAGTGTGAGGGGGCAGCAGGCAGGAGGACCAATGCTTGGGGTCCCTCCAGAGCCGGCCAAGGGGCTGGCTGGTGTCCCAAGGGGCTAGTTGATGTCCCGATGGGTGGCTCGTGTCCCAAGGGACTGGTTGACCTCCCAAGGGGCTGGTTGATGTCCCAAGGGGTGGCTGGTGTCCCAAAGGGGCTGGCTGATGTCCCAAGGGGCTGGTTGGTGTCCAAGGGGCGGCTGGTGTCCCAAGGAGTTGGTTGGTGTCCCAAGGGCCTGGCTGGCTGGGTCAAGGACACTCAGTAGAGGATGGAGGACAGGACAGGCCTTACCTTGAACACCTCGATCTCCTCCAGCATGAGCTCCTCCGTCTCCATGTCATCCCGGGGGAGCACGATGACCTTCTGCACGGTGCCCCGATCTGCAAGACACCACGGTGCCCGGATGCTCAGTGCCACCCCTGGGCACCTGCGCCCTCCCCTCCTGGGAAGGGGGTCCCTGCTGGGGCTGGGGGGAGGAAGGACCCCCCCTAAGCCCATCCCCATCTCTCTCCAGCCGTAGCGGGCGGCTGTGCCTGGGGTGCGGTGTACTGGCTCGGGTCACCACCCGTGGCTAGGGACTGCCACCACCCAGGGCAGGGTGGGGACAGCAGCTGGGGATGGGCACCGGGGCAAGGGAAGGACCAGGATGGATCATGGGGGCTGTAGGATGCGCGTTAGAGCAGGGGAAGCACCAGCCTGGGCAACAGTGCCCCCA
The DNA here is from genome assembly GCA_013400755.1 of Pelecanoides urinatrix. Classification (NCBI taxonomy): domain Eukaryota; kingdom Metazoa; phylum Chordata; class Aves; order Procellariiformes; family Procellariidae; genus Pelecanoides; species Pelecanoides urinatrix. The sequence continues at coordinate 187,541 of VZTQ01010260.1, read as the reverse complement.
GGATGGGCACTGGGGCTGGGGAAGGACAGGGAAGGATGCCGGTGCCTCTAGGATGGGCAAACAGGCAGGGAAAGCTCGAGGCTTGGATGATGGTGGGCTTAGGATGGGCAATGGGAAGCACGAGGCTGGATCACAGAGCCCATAGGATGGGTGCCAGGATCGGGAAAGGATGAGGCTGGATGGTGGGGCTCCTGGGGTGGGCACTGGGGCAAGGGGAGGACCAGGCTGGATGGTGGCATCCCTAGGATGGGAGGTATCATGCTGGATCACTGGCTCCAGGGATGGGAACGGGGCTAAGGGAAGGACCAGGCCGGATGGTGGGGTCCATGGGATGGGCACCGGGGCAAGGGAAGGACCAGGCTGGAGCCTTGAGGAGGGGCAGGGATCTCAGGGGGGGTCTCAGCCCCTCGCCCCACTCCAGTGTGGCAGAGGGCACCGTGCTCTGGCCAGCCCTGGTGGTGCCCGTGCCCTCCGGGGCCGCGCCGGAGCATGCTGCGTTCCCCGCGGTGCGCGGCGTGGGTACCTGTGCCCAGGAAAAGCACCTCATAGCGCCCGTCTGCCGCGTCCACCTGGTCGACGGCCACGGTGGTGAAGCGGTAGTTGACGTTGGTGCGGACCACCAGCGGCTGGCGGTGGGTGGGGTAGACGGCGTGGTACATCAGCGGGTGCGCGCGCATAAAGTTGATCACTTCATCGGGGTAGTCCTTGGTCGACTTCATGGACGGGGTGAAGGTCCCCCCGGGGCACTGCAGCACAAATGTCACCAGCACTTGGTGACCTGGTATCTGGGCACAGGTCCAAGCGTGCCAGCTGCCCGGCAGGCACTGGCTCACCTCCCTGCCGCATGCCCAGGGGGTACTTACGGTGCCCGGCCGGGGGTAGGGCATTTTGCCTGTGTAGGGCATCCACTGGTAGTTGGGTCCCTCCTTGTGCGCAAAGGGCCCGTTGAAGACCATGCGGATGTCGGCCATGGAGTAGACGCAGACAGCAGAGCCTTTGAAGACCGACCTGGGAGGAAGGACCTGCTGCCACCTCTGGTTTGGCGTTGCGCACCACTGTGGCATCACCGGGACCCCCACCCTGCTGGGGACCCCCCTCTACTGCTCCGTGCTGGGAGGGTCAGCACTCACCCCGAAGCGGAGAACACGGCGTAGATAACAGGGTTCTTGGTGTCCTGAGTCTGCTGGATGAAGACGTCCTCTTGGGACAGAAAGATAGGGGTGTTACCATGGGGGTGGCGGTACCCCCCTTGCACCCAGGGACTCCAGGGCAGGGGGGAGAGCAGCTCCGCGTGGGTGACGTAAGAGGTGGGGGGCAGCAACGGGGTCCCCAGCCCTCCCCAGGGTGCCCCCCAAGCCTGCAGGGGTGCAGAAGGCCCCTGGCTCCCCCCTGCCCACTCACGGAGCTCGTCGAAGTGTGTTTCAATCCCATCGGGTCCCGGCACGGAGCAGACGAGCCGGGCCTTCAGGAAGGTGCTCCACTTGTTCACGAGGCAGCAGTGGCCCCCGTCGTCGTTCTGCAACAGAGGGACCCCTGTGCTCAGCCCTGCCTGCCCCCCTGCCCGCTGCCCGCTGCCCGCCGCTCCACCTACCAGGCAGATGCGTCCGATGCGGGAATAGACCCCAGGGCTCAGCGGGGAATCGGCCGACTTCTCTCGGAAGAAGAAGTAGAGCTTGTCGTCGTTCCTCTCGCTGCTGTCAGGGATGAGCTGGGCGCGGACGAAGGCTGGGTCTGGAACGGCATGGCACGGCACCGTCAGCCCAGCGGCACCCCCTGCCCCGTGCCGCAGCAGGATGCTGAGCCCCCCTCTGCTCCGGCATCGCCCTGCTCCTGGAAAAGCACTGCCACGGTCACAGGGCGAGAGCTGGATCTGGACCAGAGCTGCAGAGGTGGGCTGAGGAACTGGGTGTTTCTGGTGATCATCGGTGCTCCAGGAGGGGCTCGGAGCATCCCTGAGGTCCCTGGGAGCATCCCTGAGGTCCACAGGGTGGAGGGCTCCAGCAGCTCTATGAGCAGGGTGGTGGGAACTGGTCTTCCTCCCCGGGGGAGGAACCACACAGCCTGGAAGCTTCTCAGGAAGCTTCTCCGTGCCATCCATCAGCCGGTGCCCAGCCTGTGCTGACAGCTCCCCCTCTTCAGGTTACCACCCCGCCAGCTCCCCGGCCCGGCAGGATCAGCCCATCTGCTCTGCTCTGTTTACTCAGCTGCCGCCCCGCAGGCAGGGGTGCTGCGAGGGGGGCAGGATGAGCGCTTGGGGTCACCGATCGCAGGCGACATGGTTGACATCTCAGCCCTGCAGAAACCCACTCATGGACTCCGGCAGAGCCAGCCCCATCTCTCACCAGTTGGCTGCTCCCACTGCCCAGCAAAGTCCCTGGCATGTCTGTCACCGTGCCCCACACAGCTATCCCTCTGCCCATCTGCCCTAGATTTCCATCCATCCATCCATCCATCCATCCATCCATCCATCCATCCATCCATCCATCCATCATCCATCCATCCACCATCCACCCACCCATCACCAATCCGTCCATTCATTCATCCATCCCCCATCCATCCATCCATCCACCATCCACCTGTCCATCCATCCACCCATCCATCATCCATCCACCCATCCGTCTGCTCATCCATCAACTGTCAACTATCCACCTCTCCATCCATCCATCCATCCCACATCACCACCCATCCATCTGCCCATGCTGGCTACTGTCTCTGCGCTGGGAGGACACAGTATGACACGACGGGTCTCATCTCCAGGGCTGGAGCCGTGGGGTCTCAAGGGAACCTGGGCCACTGACACCCCAAACTCACCATTGAGCCAGCGTGAATTGTACTGGTCTGTCCTCATGGCCGTCTGCTTGCCCATGGTGCGGAAGATGGCTGCGTCCGTGCCCATGAAGTCAATGTAGACGCCAGCATAGAGCTCTTCATCTGCAGAGGGCAGAGATCAGCCAGGGGCTCCCGCCTAGTCCCGTCCACGCACCTTCTCCCACTGTCCCAGGCTCCATCCAACCTCAGCCCTGGCCAGTAGCCATCAGGCAACCAAGAGCCACTGCCTGTTGCCATCCCAGAGAGCTTGGAAGGTTGGCACTGGTCTGTGACCAGGTACCCCACCTCTGCTGGGCCAGGTGCCCAAGGACTGGGCACCCCAGGTGCCTGGCCATCCACACCTGCGGGCAGGGGTGGCAGGGGTGGCAGGAGCCCGACTCCTCGGGGATATCTGGGCAACGCAGGAAGATGCCGGGAGCAGTCGTCCCACCTTGCCTGCATGTTCCCTCTGCCCAACGCAGGCAGCGCTGGCCTCGGGGAGCTACAGGACTCACTTATTAATGCAGAGACGGTGTCTACTTTGGGGTCGTAGGAACACTTCCCCTTGCCCGAGTCCAGCTTGTCCGGCTCCAGGTAGAAGATATAATCCTGGAGAAGGAAGCAAATGGATGAGTTGATTACATTTTCACCCCTCCAGCCCCATGGCACCTTCCAAAGCCCTCTGGGAGAGGCAGCCTCCTCCGGGATGGAGCTCAGCAGTGAGGATAGATGTGAACGGACCACACCAGGGATCTGCAGGTCTTCTGAGAAGCTGAAGCCCCTGCGAGCTACTCCTCTGACGTTCCTGGGTGCTTCTCTGTGCCCTCCACCGCTTGTAGACCTGGCCAACGGGGCAGTCATCCCCCACGCCCGCTTCTGGGCAAACATCTCCCTCCGGCCGCCTCTTCGCTCCGGCCGGCCGTGCTGCACATCACGGGGTGCTGCTTGGCCGGCTCCAGGTCACGCAGCTCCGGCGGCTTTGGCAGGCGGGGTTTGGCCAGTGGCACAGCTTGGCACAGCTTGGCACAGCTCGGCTGCCAGACCCACCAGCCTCCTCTTGCCAGGACCCATTTTCCAGTGGGCGCTGCTGGGGTGGCATCGCGATAGGATGCGCCCGCTCCGGGGGATTCACCCCACGCTGTTAGGAGCCATCTCCCTGCTGTTGCCTCTGCCTTCCCCGCGGCCATCCCTGGCACCGTCACGTGTCCCTGGCCAGGGGCGAGACCCACGCTGCCTCCAGAGACGCACGCAAGATCCTCTGCCAGTGCCGGCTGGGGGAGGCAGGGCCAGGGTGGCCCAGCCAGGTCACCCCTCATCCCCGGCGTACGGACCCCCGGAGCTGGGATGAAGCAGCAGCACAGCAGCACCCGTGGGGAGCCCGGGCGCGGGTGGGACCTCAGGCAACCGAATTGGGCTGGCAGAGCTGCCCGCTGGCCATGTGTCTTAGCTTTGATGCCGGGGTGACGGAGATGGTGGCGGCCACCCTCTGTCAAGAGGCGAGCAGGATCCTGGCAGAGCCCCCGGCTCCAGGAAGGGCAGGAGGGGTGGGGAGCCAGGATGCTCACCCACACATCTCCCACCGGAGGGTTTGCTGGCACTGGCTCCTCCTGGGGCACCCAGCCCCAGAGATGGGCACAGCCGTGCTTCCGGCGTCCCCATTGCCGCACCGCGCCGCCTGTGCCACCGTCACCATCACACACTCTTCTGCCTGGCGCCAGCCCCACTCCCGAGCTGGGCAAACCCTTCACAGGGACAACCTGGGCTCCGCAGCGCAGCCCTGGCCCCGGCCACACCATCTCACCCTCCCGGCTGGGCAACCCACGAGCCATCGCAGTGCTGGCACTGCCGCTTGGCTAATGCGCCTTGAAACGCATCGGAGATGCCGGAAAGCAGGTGCCGGCAGCACCCAGGGAGCCCTCGGCCCACCTACCACCCGCCCTGGGAGCGGAGGGGCCGGGGGGCAGAGGGACAGGCAGGGGGGAGCCCCAGGCTGCCGCAGGGTGCCCATGCCCCACGCGCTCCCCGGCCCATGCACCGACCCACGTTAGTCTGGAGGGGAGAGGCTCAGGGGTGACACTGTCAGGGCAGGCTGGATGCTGTGTGTCCCCAGAAGCCAGGGACGCCATCACCTCTCTGAGCCCGCTTGCCCGCTGGGATGACAGAAGCCCCTCTCTGGGCAGGGCGAAGCAGCAAAGTTTTTGTAGACCCTACCAAAACACCTCCTGCACATCACCTTGGCATCCTCCCCTGAACTATCCGGAGCCCCACAGCTCTGCCGACACGTGGCCCCGCTTCCAAGGGGCACAGCAAGCCCAGAGCTGGGCAAAGCCAGCAGCGGGGCAGGGGGAGCCACCGTCCCTGACAGTGTCCCCCGCAGGGGACCCGTGCGTGGCCTGGGAGGAAGGAGTTAGTGAGAGAAGGAGAGCGGAGACACCAGGCCGGTGGCTGGAGGATGCTGTGCCGAGAGGGAAAGAGACGGCGGGGATGCCCATGGCATGGGGCGCCCGGCCTGGGGGTCGCAAGCATGCCGGTGGGAAGGAGAAGGAGCCCACGGCTCCAGCGTGGCCCGGGGGAGAGGTGGGCATGGCTGCGGCGGGCTCCCAGACCGGTTCCCACCTTGCTTTGTGCTGGTCTCGGGCTGAGGGGGCCGTCGGCGGATCTGCTTTCCCGGCCTCCCGGCTGGCTCGGCGGAAACCCCTGGGGAAAAGGAGCAGGGCAGAGAGTTAGCGCCAGCGGGGGGGGGAAGGACCCCCCAGGGCGGGGGCGGGTGGGGGGACCCCAAGAGCAGGGGTGCCGGCGGAGGTCCCCAGATGCTCCGGGTTGGGCTGGACTCCAGCAGGAGCTTCTCTGGGACGGATCCTGCTCTCTCCCGCAGAACTGGTGTGCCCCGGCGCAGGGCAGGAGAGAGCGGAGACGGCTGCCCGCAGCCAGCCAGGCCGGGCTCACGCCTGGGGACGCAACGCTGGCACCTGCCACCCAGCTGGCAGCGCCCCGTGCAGAGGAGCAACACGCCCAGCCGCGGCACGGGGGAAGCTACCGGCACCGCGGGGTCACCAGGATCCCCTGTCCCTGCCGCACCGCCGCTGGCTCTGATGGATGGGACACACGAGGCTGTCCTCAATCGCACCAGCACCCCTGGTCCTCCTCAAATGCTGCCACTGCCCAATCCGGTCCCAATCCGGTCCCAATCCGGTGTGGCCCGAGCAGCATCTGCCTCTCTTGGTGCCCATGCCAGGCTCGGGGGGCTGACGCCCGTCCTCCACGTCCAGCGCCGTTCTCCTCCCTTGGCTCGGGCTGGCGGTGCCCGGCTCACTCCAACCGCAGGAGAGGACACAGCTTGGGACCTGCCGCCCCGCTGTGGGGGGGACCGACACCTCGCAGGGCTCAGGGCCTCCCGGGACGCCTGCGCTGCTCCTTGCAGAGACCAGCTCCCTCCCAGGGTCGTCCCGAAAGTGCTCCTCTGTCTGCTGCGCACCCAGCCTGGTGGCACGTGGCTTCGATGCCGCCCTCTCACTGCACGCTGTGGTCCTTGGGGCCGGGTGACGTCCATCCAGGGACACCCCCGGCACAGCCACAGGGGCTGGCATGGCCCCTGCCACGGTTCTCCCTGAGCAACGTCAGCGCTGGCGCGGTGCCGGGCATCCTCCACATCCATGGCGAAGGGCTCGGCGGCCCAGCGGCGGGTGGGAAGCCGCGGGAGGACACATCCCTCGCCCCAACAGGGATCCAGCAGTGGCTGCGGCTGGCGGGGCAGGAGGGCACGTCGCATGGAAGCCAGCTTTGGGGTCCAGCTGGGGAGGCTCCGTTCCGGTGTGAAGAGGAGTCCTCGGTCTGCAGAGATGGCTCAGCCCCGCTCAGCAGCACAGCATCATTAGCCATGGTCACCCCTGAGACTGCTGCTGTCCCCCCCAGCCCTCTGCCCCCCCCCAAACCTTCCGGCACCAGCCGGCAGAGCCGAGCTGTGCCGCGCTGCCCTCCTGCCCCCCGCTGCAGTCCCATGGCGGCTGCACCGGCACCACCAGGCTGGGCACCGGCTCATCATCCCCCCGTCCCTCCCGCCCCTCACCTGGGCTTTGCGCCCACGGTTGACGAAGGCGCAGATGGGGTTGTAGGCGCCGGTGCCGCACACGTAGAGATGAGTCCGGTTCCAGGGCTGGATCAGGCGGATGAAGTTGCCGCACTCCCCCTGGGAAGCAGAGGAAGGGGGTGCCAACCCCAGCAAGGGAACGGGGACATTCCCCTTCCCACTGCCTCCCAGCACCCACACTGGGGTGGGCACCATGGGCTCCAACCCCCTGGCACAGGGAAGGGGCTGGGGAAGGGAGAAAGCAGGCCAAGGAGCTGGGAGGGTGGGAGGCTGGCGTGGGGCATGGGCTGGCGTGGGACAGGGCATGGGGCCATGGGTTGGGGTGGGGCCACGGGTTGGCATGGTCATGGACTGGTATGGGTCATGGACTGGTATGGGTCATGGGTTGGCACAGGCCATGGGTTGGCATGTGGCATGGGATGGCACAGGTCCAGGGTTGGCATGGGCCATGAGCTGGCATGCCGGAGGGCCCAGCCCTGGCCGGTGGGAGGAAGCAGTGTGGGCAGCTTGGCCTCCTGCTCGCCCATGAAGCTCTGCAGGACCTGCACGGCTGGGACAGAAGGGGTGGCAGGACACCGCGACACCTTGGAGTGCCACCCCATCCCGGCATGGCTGCAGATGCTGCTGAGCTACAGGGGATGTGGGGTAGGACATGAGGACACGAATCCCTTCCAGTGCTGGCCACCAACCCCTGTATCGCTACCAGAAGTGGGTTTGTGGTGGCCACTCACGTTGCTGTTCTTGCCCGACAGGATGCACTCCTCGATCCTCTGCTGGGACGCGGGCCAGTGGATCTGCAGAGACACCAGTCCAGGGAAGACCAGGTCCCACCCGGTCCCACATCGTCCCCACCAGCACCAGCGATGCCCACCAAGCTCTTGCCCCGGCATCTGAAATGCCCGCCTGGGTGCCCGGTTGTCCCCCTTCCACCCACGCCCTGTGACGGCAGCTTACGATGAGGGGCTCGCGGTTGATGTCGTGGAGGTCCAGCGAGAGGACGTAGTCCTTGCTGCCCACGTACATGCGGTCGTGGTCCTCGTCTTTCAGCAGGATGCGGTAGTCGCTGGAGTTGAGGAGGAAGTTGAAGAAGTGCGCCGTGCCCGTCGCCTTCAGCTCTGCGGGGGCAAAGGGGCAGGCGTCAGCACCCCGGGGACCCCCACCTTCCCCGGTGCCACCCCTGTCCCTGAGTCCCAGACTGGTCCCGGCTGGAGGACATCCTGTGAGAGGAGGTGGGCACCTTCCAGCCCATGGTGCCCACCTTCCAAGCCATGGTGCCCACCTTCCAGCCCACAGTGCCCACCTTCCAGCCTCATGGTGTCCACCTTCCAAGCCATGACGCCCACATTCCAAGACATGGTGCCCACCTTCCAGCCCCATGGTGCCCATCTTCCAGCCCATGACGCCCACCTTCCAGGCCATGGTGCCCACCTTCCAGCCCATAGTGCCCACTTCCAGCCCATGACACCCACCTTCCAGCCCCCAAATCCCCCTCCATGAGCGCCACAATGCTGGCACCTCTACGTGGGACATGGGACAATGACGGAGATGTTCATAGCCAGTTGGGACAACCAAGAGTGGCCAGGGGAGGGGGCAGCAGGACCTGGGCTCAGGAGACCCAGCACCCCACAGCAGGGAGTAGAGTTCCTCACCGAGATGGGGCAGGAAGGGGGGCTCCCTGGCACCCCAGCCAAGAGCCCACAGCTCCCAAAATCTCTGGCATTGTCCCTCTCCTGCCCTGTGTCCCCATGTCCCAGCCAGGCCACTGGCTCCTCCGATGAGGGAGCTGGGACCCCAAGAAGCCAGCTCCTGGGGAGGGGATGAGCCTTTCCCCCACCCTGCGCACCCCATCCCCCCCGGGAAGTTATTTTTAGCCCGAGTGTGGGAGCAACGAGTGAGAGAGGATAATGAGGGTCATGAATATTCACAAGTGCAATGAGGCAGCCAGATGGAAGGCAGAAGTGCTGCAGATGATGTGGGCTGGTGCCAAGGACCACGTGGCAGGGACCAGGGCATGAGCGAGACAGAGGACCCTACCCCCACGGGACACTATCTGCCGTGCAGGCCACCTCCTTTGGAGGTGCCACCCCTTTGGATGCCACCAACAGCCTTCGAATGTCACTACTAGCCATCAGATGCCACCCCCATGGGACGTCATCTTCCCCATATGCCACCCACTTTGGAGGTATCACCCCTTTGGATGCCACCCCCAAGCCATCAGATGCCACCTCCATGGGATGGCATCTGCCCCAGATGCCACCTGCTTTGGAGGTACCACTCCCTTTGGAAGTGCCACTCTCTTTGGAGGTGCCACTCTCTTTGGATGCCACCAACAGCCATCAGATGCCACCTTCATGGAACACAATCTGGCCCAGATGCCACCCCCTTTGGAGCTGCCACCTCCTTTGGATATGTCACCCTCTTTGGATGCCACTCCCAGACATTGGATGCCACCTCCATGTGACACCATCTGCCTCCGATGCCACCCCCTTTGGAGATGCCACTCCCTTTGGATGGGCCACCTCCTTTGGATGCCACCCCCAGCCTTCAGATGCCACCCCCATGGGATGCCATCTGCCCCAAATGCCACCCTGTTTGGAGGTGCCACCCCTTTGGAGGTGTCACCCCCTTTGGATGCCCCCCTGTGGGACACTGGCCCCATGAGCATCCCCCACCCCACAGGCGTGCCCTGTGCAGGCGCCGGGTGCTGGGGCTGGACTGGGGGGCCCCCCGGGAACCCCCCTTCAGTAGTGGGAAGGAGCACGCCGGCTTCCAGGCAGGGCCGGGCAGGGCTCCAGCGGCCAGCAGCCATTCCCAGCCGGGATGCCAAGTGTCTGCAGATCTCCCTGACCTCCCGCCTCTCAGCCCCACGGGTGTCCCCAGGGTCCCTTCCCATCCTGGGCACCCTGGGGATGTGGGGGTCTGCCCTCTTTGGGGAGTGGGAGGGATGGGGAGGGCTGTGCCCTACACCCTGGCGCCCCGGCGGTGCCAGGGACCCCCTTGCACAGCCCTGGGGATCCCCCGCTTGGCATCCTGGGGGTGGGCTGGGGGGCTGGCAGAGGGGCGAGTGCCCCTGGGGCAGGCTGGGCACCCACGCTCCTGCTGGCCAGGGAAAGGGGGCTCTCCGCAGGAGCCCACGCTCAGGGGGCACGGGGTGCCCAGGTGCAGCCAGAGCCGTGCTCCGTCCCACGGCCGGCAGCGGTGCTCCCCGGTCCCCAGCCCCGTGGCAGGGCACCCGCAGCCCGCTCGGCACCGCTCAGCCGCGGTGACGAGGCCAGTACGTGCCGGGCACCACGGGGCGGAAACCCGCTGGGGCACATTGCGGGAAACGGCGTCACGGGACGTGACATCAACCTCCCCCCCAGCCCGGGGGTCCGCCCGCCTGCCGGGGCTGGACGGCCGGGGCGAGCACAGTGGGCACGCGGAGGGGCTGGGGGTTTGGGCTGCAGGCACAGGGGGTGCCCCCCGCCAGTGCAGAGGTGGGGTGGCACCGTGCAAAGGATGGGGGGCTGGAGGGGCTGCCCACCCCACGGCACGCTCCTCCTCCTGCCGGTCCCATCTGGGCTCCAGATGCTCCCTGTTGCAGTGCTGGCTCGCCCGCCACCCGTGGCGTCCCCCGCCTGTCCCACGGCATCCCCTGCCTGTCCCACGGCGTCCCCTGCCTGTCCTGTGGCATCCCCTGCCTGTCCACGGGGCACTGGGTCAGGTCCCTGCCTGCCCCGCTGGCCCGTGCAGTGGGTGTGTGTGGGGTGGTGTGTGTGTGCACAGCGTGCAACACGTGTGCGTGTGTGTGCCCCACACAGCGTGTGTGTGTGCCCTACACTGTGTGTGTGTGGGCATGTGTGTGCTCCGCTGTGCGTGGGTGCGTGGGTGTGTGTGTGAGGGCGGGTGAGTGCCCCCGTACAATGTGTGTGTGTGTGTGCATGGGTGCCCCAGGCAGTGTGTGTACGTGTGTGTGCACAGCTGTGTGTACACACACGTATGCACACACACACCCGTGCACACACAGACGCTGCATGGGGCACACACATGGTGTGTGCACGGCTGTGTGTGTGCATACGTGCGTGTGTGCATACGTGTGTGTGTGTGCATACATGTGTGTGTGCATGGGTGTGTGTGTGCATGGGTGTGTGCGTGCATACATGCGTGTGTGTGCATGGGGCGTGTGTACATATGTGTGTGTGCACGGGTGGGTGTGTGCGCGGGNGTGTGTGTGTGTGCATACATGTGTGTGTGCATGGGTGTGTGTGTGCATGGGTGTGTGCGTGCATACATGCGTGTGTGTGCATGGGGCGTGTGTACATATGTGTGTGTGCACGGGTGGGTGTGTGTGCGGGTGTGTGTGCATACGTGTGTGTGTGCATCGGGGGTGTGTGTGCATGGGGGGTGTGTGTGCACGGGGGTGTGTGTGTGCATGGGGGGTGTGTGTGCATGGGGGGGGGTGTGCATGGGGGGTGTGTGTGCATGGGGGGTGTGTGTGCATGGCGGGGTGTGTGTGCATGGGGGGTGTGTGTGCACGGGTGTGCCCCACAGTGTGTCTGTGCTCCTGTGTGGGTGCCTGGGGCAGAGATAACCCCGGTGCAGGCAGAGCCGGGGATGGTGGTTAAACTGGGTGGGAGCCCCCGTGCCAGCACAGCCCCACATCTGCCATCGCTGCCTGGCCCGGGGACGCCATGTCCAACCTTCTCCAGGACCGTTCCCGTCCTCACCCTCCTCTCCCAGCCGGGACCCCAAGGCTGAGCTGGGCAGCACCAGGACACCGGCGGTGGAGGGTCCCGTGCCAGCGACTGTCCCAAATATCCCACATCCACCAAGACGGGCAGCCCTGGGGCTCGGCAGGGGATGGGGCCAGCAGCACAAAGGGCCCCGGCCCCCTGCCGGGGGCTCCATTCAGCCCCCCATGCCCCAGCGATCAGAGGGGGCACCCCCAAAGCAGGGTGGTGACAGACCCGCTGCCCCGTGACGCCCTCTCCAGAGGGGCCGGAGGGGTGGGCGAGCCCCCGCCCCAACCTCTGNCTCCCCGCCTAATCCCCCACCACCGCGCCCCCAAACCTGCCCCCGGCAGCCACGGGGGGGTCCCGGGGACAGAGCGGGGCGGGGGGCACCCCTGGGGCTGGAGAAGCCGGCTCGTTAGTGGATGCGCACTGATGAGCATATTCCCTCCTGCATCCCTGCCGCCAACCCCGGCACCAGCGGAGCTTCCCCGGCTGGCCGGGAGCCTAATCCCATTTTAATTGCCCAGCACCGGAGCCAGGAGCTGCCCGGCATCACAGCCCGGGTGGCCTCCCTGGGGACCGTCCCCTTGCAGTGTCCCACGGAGCCCCCCCGAGATCCCCTCCAGGGACTCCCCTCCCCAGCATCATTTGGTGGCTTTGGGCATTGAGATTTAATTACCCTGCGCCCTCGAGCGATGCCGGTGGCCAGGAACCCGTCAGACCCTTGGGCGGCAACGCAGGGCGATGCTCGGCTCTGCCCGCGTCAGCAGCGAGCAGCACCGCCCAATTACCTGTTTTGCAAAGCCAAATTCCCCCCATGAAGCCAAATTCAGGCTGAATTTACAGCTCCGGCAGCTGCCCGGCAGCTGCCCACACCTCCACCCGTGCTGGCTGCCACCACCGTCCCCGTCGGGCAGGGATGAGCGGTCCCTTCCCATCGCCCATCGGCACAGAGACCCACGCCGATCTCCAAAGCAAGAGTGAGATTTTGGGGGCCCTTGATAAACTGAGCATCCCGGGGTGCTGCTCACCCCACCCCAGCCCCCCAAATTCCCCCGACACCCCCCCAAAATCACCAGGGCACTGGCATGAAGAGTTAACGCCATCAGGACCCCAGCCGGGCACCTCCCCAGGTGCACCATGCTGCACCCCCCGAAACCAATTACAGGCGCTCTCACCTAATTAGTTTCTAATTATGGGCTTGTAGCGCATTCAACATAATTAGCATGTAAATTACACGGCGTGTTTATATTCAATAACTGCTCTCCCCCCGGCTGGCGGCGGCAGCGCCTTTCGGGAGCCCTTTCTTTCCATGGGGGTGAATGAATTCACTCCAAATGCCGATGGAGAAGCCCAGCACTGATCCCAAGGGAGCCCGGCCCAGTAGGGATAAATCCCAGCTCCATCCCAGAGTATTTTATCCCATAAATTTTTAAGTGTGCCCCAAATTTTGGGCATGCTCCCTTCCCTAATTTTTTCCCTGCTTGAAATCTGGGATGCAGCTTTTCGGGTACACGGCGGAGGGGAGGGATGGGGAGCGATGCCGGGAGAGGGATGGGGGGCTGGATGTGTCCCCGCGCATGTTTAAAGCATTTGTTGTTATTGGGGCTGATCAAAGAGCGGGGTGGGTCGCCTGATGAAAGCAGAATTGCTTATTTGTTTGAGCGTCACTCCGCTACCCCTTGATGGGTTATTTATGATGTAATTAAGCTAATTACATGTAATAAGAGAGTTTCCGTGGCCCCCAGCCAAGCTCTTTTCCCATTTAACCGATTCACAGGTGGGAGGAAACCGAAGCCGCCTTGCTGGGGCTTGGGAGATGAAATGGCTCCAGCTCTCGCTCGCTGCCTTCCACCACGACCATCTCCAGCCCCCCCGGGAGCATCGCCCCGCGCCGGCACCCAGCACCCGCTCTGCCGGCCCCCGCAGCAGGGGACAGGTGCTGCGGCCGCCCGGGTCAAATCCTTTGGGATGAAAGCGGGGCCGGCCGGGTGCTCCCCCCCGCCATCGCTGCCCGGCCGCTTGGGCGCAGGCCAAAAAGCAGAGGAGACAAAAAAAAAAAAAAAAAAGAAAAACCCCATTTTTTCAGCTGAAACCGCTGATTCATCCCCCTGCGAGCCTTTCCGAAGCGCTGGTGGGGGGACGTGCCCCAGCGAGCATCACTGGCAGGGGGGACCCTGTCCCCACCAAGCATCACATGGCAGCAATGACCCTGGTCCCCACCGGGGAGCTGGGCCGGGGGATGCTCCAGCAGCAGGAAAACCCCCTCGGGAAAGAGCCCAGCTTTGGAAAAAAAGACTTTAATCCCTGCAAAAGCAAAGGGCCGAGCTAAGGGGTCCCCACCCGCTGCCTTTAGGGCTTTTGTTTAAATTTATTTATTTTCTTCTGCAGCCCCCGAGAGCAGGGCAAGGCGCTGGGCGGGAAGGCGGCTGCTTTTCCAGGCCATTTGCTCCGTGCCAAAAAGGCAGCGGGGAAGGAAGTGGCTGGGGGTGCTCCGGGCAGGGGCCGGCAGCACCAGAGCCGGGAGACACACACACACACACGCCAGGACCCCGGCAAGGGCCACGCTGGCTGCGCTGCTCCAGAAGGACCGTTGTTCGTTTGAGACATAACGAGCTTATTAGATATTGGCTTGGGGGGGCTGAAATCGCATGATGGGGAGGGGGTTAAGGAGCTTATGGAGCTTTGCAGCCGGAGCCCAGGGGGCTCAGCCCCAGCGGCAGCCGGTCCCGTGCGCTGGGGGGGGTCCAGCCACAGCCCTCCACTACCCCAGCCAGAGAAATCCTCTTAGGGGTCGCAGGGCTCAGCCCCGTGTCCCTGTCCCGCAGGGCATGGGTTAGGGGACCGCAACGTCCCCCCCTACCTTTGAGGGGTCCAGGGAGCAGCATGGGGCTCCAGTGCACCCCCTGACCCACACCAGGGTGGGGACCGGCCCGTCCCCAGGGCTGGCTGTCCCTGAGCCCTTGGCCCTGACCGCGCATCCCCCCCGCGTCCCCCCCGTGTTTATCCCAGCCCGCTGTCACCGAGTGGTGCCCACAGCTGCGGCAGCTTAGGAGGGCGCCTGGGTGGCCCCCGGGGGGACACGGCCCCCTCGCCGGGCTCCTCTCCAGCCATCTGCCACCCTCCGCCCTGGATCAAGTGTGCCGATGTCCCCCACCGCCAGCCGAGATGCCAGCGGGGCGGGAGGGGAAACTGAGGCACGAGGCATCCAGGAGCAAGGTCACGCAGGGGGCTGGCAGAAGAGCCAAGAGGAGACTTCGCCGCTTGATTTATTCTTTTTAAAGTGATTTTTCCCCTCTGCAGGAACTGCCCTGCCTCTCACCCAGCCCCTCCCGGCCAGGGCTGCCCCCCAGCTGGACCTCTGCCGCAGCTTTTCCGAGAGGTGCCGGCACGGCTGTTCCCGTCGCCGCAGGGGGGGGAGCGGCTCCCCCTTTGAAGCCCCACGGAGAGCCCTGACCTCGAGGGCTTCCCATGGCGATGCGGGGCGAGAGCCCACCCTTCCTTCCCGCACGCTTTTCCCACGTCGGACGGGGAGCAGGACACGGAGGGGTGAATCACCATCATCAGCATCACCTCCTGCATCCACGGGGGGAAAGCACCCACCTCTCCGGTGCCCGAGCCCCCGGCACGGAGGAAGGCCCCGACAAGAGGGGGCCACAGGATGTGTACGGGAAGGGGGGGAATGGTTAGCAAGGAGATGATTAAAAATATCCACCCTATTTCTGGCCGGCACCAGGCTGGGATCTGGGAAGAGCTGTTGGCAAAAGGGAGCCGTGCCGGAGCCGCTCCCAGCGCTGTTCTTTCCATGCCGGTCACCTTCCTCCCTCCAACACATGGACAGGAAAGCCTTGAGAGGGAGGACAGACGGACAGGGACTGTGGGGGTCATGGGATGGGGGGGAGGACAGGGGGATGACCCTGCCCAGCCCATCACCCTGCACCAGGGCAAAGGAGCTTAGCTCCAGTCCCTTTCCTATTGCTTCGTTATTTTTTATATATATATTTTTTAAAGCACTCAGAGGTGACGGGGCTCCATAGAGGATGACGCAGGCCCCAGGGAGCTGCGACAAACCTCCGGCGTGCGATAACAAGCAAAGGCAAACAAACCCAGAGACGCTCCCGGGGCTGGCGGGGCTCCAGGCAGCGCGGCCGAGGCGAGGCGCCGGGTGGGGGGGACACGGGGACATGGCGGCTCCTGCCGGCACAGCTCCTTCCCCAGCACCCCACCGGGCACCAGTGCAAGGCCACAGCCACCTCGGTCCTACCAGGCAGTGCCTCGGCCCAGAGATGCTGCTGGAGGGGATCTGCACCCCAGCCCCAGCAGCATCCCTCCAGCCATGCCCGCATCGACGGCCACCGGGTCCCCCGCGGTACCACGGCCACGTCCCCTCAGGCCTGCCCAACTCATCACACCAGTGTCCCAAAGCCCAGCTCCCATCACGCCCAGCCCCACCACCCGCAGCCACCCCGGGGGGTTTGGGGCTGGGGATTTGGGTACCAGCCCTGGCCCCCCACGCAAGAGAAGGGGCTGGGCTGGCTGGGAAGCGCCACTGCCGCCCCACGTCTTGCAGCCCCACGGCTCCGAGGAGGCCACGTACAGATTATTGACTCGGGAAAGCCGCTTACCGGCAGCTTGACATGCAGCTCCCGGCTGGCTCCCAAGGAAGACCCTGGGCTAATTCTCCTGCGCCGCTGCAAGAGCGCAGGCAGGGAAGGGGTGAGTGGCATCCCTTCCCGATCCCGGCGTGCTCGGATCCGGCACGCCGCCAGCATTTCTCCATGTGCAAGTATGAACCGGCCCTTCTCCCACCGCAAATCTCACCCCTGGGAGCGAAAGCTCTGCCAGACCACCGCAGGCAGGAGGGAGAAGGACCAGAGATCCCGACGCGGGCACTTGGGTGACACTCCCAGGTCCCCTAGGCACAGCCAGGGACCTCCGCTCCACCAAACCAGGGCCAAAAAACCCAACCCCAAACCAGCCCCCACCCCGCAGCACAGCAGGCCTAACCATGCTTATCCGGAATCAATCCCGCTCCCCAGGGCACGCCGGCGGCTGCGGGATGGTGACAGGCATTAACACACACCTTGCCGGGGTGGTGGGTGCCAGATCCAGCCGGGGGTTCGCCGGAGCCTCCCCTTGCCACAGCCACGAGGAAGAGATGCTCCGAGCCACGGTGAGGGACGCATCCCTGGGCGGGAAATGGCAGCGGCCAAAGTGCCCTGGCAGCCCCCAAAAACCTTCCGAAAGCGCCTTTCCGAGAGGAAAGTGGCGCCTGCCGTGTGGGGAGGAACCGCTCACTCGTTTTCCAGCCTGGACTTGTCCCCAACCTCTTCATACCAGCCATTTTTCCTGCCGAGACCAGCCTTTAACGCCAGCAGCTCGCCCTGCCTGTGCCGTGTTTGCTGTCAGCCCCCCCGGCCCCTCCTGCCGCGCTCTGCCGGACCGGAGCCGCTGTGCTCACCCTCGGCTCTGCCACCGCAGCCTGGACGGGCCACTCGGTACGTGACCGGAGGGCACAGGCACGGCGGGACGGCACGGCAGGGGCGCAGGCCCCAGCTCTCCCGCGGCGGCTCGCCTCTCCCGGGACCCCAAGGGGAGGCAGACACAAGGCCCCGTGTGCCTGTCACCCTCCTGACACGCGTCCCCGGGCTGGGATGCATCCAAGCGGGCAGCCGGCCCTGGCAGAGCCCAGGGCAACGGCGGCACCGAATACACCGTGCTGGCAGGGGCATTTTTATTCTGCTCCTTGAGGTTTGGAACCCCCACCCCTGCCTCATCGCTCCCCATCCCACCCCTCTCAGCATCCCTGCGGCAGCAGCTCAGGACCAACCCCTGTGCCAACATGCACCCCAAAGCTGACCCTGGGGTCCCCCCCAGCTCCCAGAGTGGGCTGGGTGGGTTGGGCAGCCCCGGTACCAAAGGGTTAAGCCCCTTCCCCCCGCACCCGGCATCCTCCCCTCCTGCCTCTTGCCGGCTCCCTGCCAGCTCCCAGGCGTTAATACCAGCTGGGGGGGGTCGGGGTGGCGTCAAGCTGCTGTCTGGACTCGGGGCGCTGCCGGGAGGGGCTCCCTGCACCCCAGCACCCAGCTTCGCCAGATGGAGGGAGCCACCCACCCGCGAGGGGAAGCGTACTGGGGGGACTGGTCAGGCCACCAGCCCCCCCAGACTGGGAGGCGGGGGCAGACTGGGAGCTCAGCCACACTGAGATATGGATCCCCACAGAGATTTCTGGGGGTGCAGCCTGCTGATGTCCCCCCAGGCAAGGAGGAGCAGCAGCCTGGACCGGGGTGCCGTAGGTCTCCTCCACCTTCTTGGGGTCCCACCCTGCCCCCCGACTCCCGCCGCCGGGCTCTTACCTTTGAAGGAGAGCTGGACCCTCGGGGTGGCGAAGCCGTGGTCCTTGGCGTGGGCAGCCCGCCAGCCCAGAGTCAGCAGGGTGGCCCAGAGGAGGACGCCGACCACGGGCATGGTGGGCACGCGCCTGGGCGCTGAGGTCGAGGGGAGTCTGGGGGGGGCCGAGCCTGCCAAGGAGGGCACAGTGGGAGGGATGTCAGTTTGCTGCACCCACCACCCCACCACCCCCGGGGGGGTACAAGCCCCCCAAATCTCCCCATCCCGCCTTTCATCACCCACCGACATGCAGCATCCTCTGGGAGGGCTGGGAGTCAGCCCTGGGGGGAGCTCAGCTGAACCCCACTCCGCAGGCTGTGGGGTGGGGGGCAGGAATGAGGGGGTGCCCAGCTTCACCTCCTTGGGTGCCAAGCCAAGCACACAGGGTGAGGCGAGCGCGGCGGTGAGCACGGCTGCAGCACGCTCCTCCACCCAAGCCGGCGAGCCTTGCCCAGGTGAGGAGCATCCCTCCTTGCCCCCCCCAGCCTGCAGCATCCCCACCCCGCCAGGCTGGCTCCTGCACCCTGAGGGGTCCCATCCCCAGCCCTCTTCCCCCCACCTCTCCTCCCAGCCCCCAGCAAAGCCACAGCGAGCAGAGCCGGGATCAAATCTTTCCAACATGAAGGAAATCTGGACTTCATTATTCCAAGAACGTACAAAAAAAAAAAAAAAGGATTTTTTTTTTTTTTTCATAAATAAAAGAGGAAGAAAAAGAAGAAAAAAAAAAAAAAAGCCCTGCCTGTGTGCCAGGCAGCTGGACTCCCTGGGGCTCCGGCACTGAGAGGAGTCCGCCAAGCTGCCTCCAGCAAGCCACACACGCACCCCGGCACGGCACGGCACAGCGCGCAGTGCCCCCGGCGTGCCCTGCTGCCCCTCCTGGAGAGGGACCATCCCCTCGGGCCCAGGTGGCCCCCGAGGCAGCACCCTCCGGGGGTGCTCCAGGAGGCTTAGGACAGGATTTGGGAGGAGGCCCGCGGTGGGAAGCCCCTCGCATCCCCAGGGAGCTGCATGCCTGGGGTGGGATGCTCTGTGCCGTGGTACCCGGGTGGGCTCGGGCATCCGGGGAGTGCCCGGCTAGCCCAGCCAAACGGGGTCTGCACCGCGGGGACGGGCGCTGCCTGCCAGCACGCTGCGCCGGGGGGTCCCCACCGTGCCACCCCCATGGGGGCATGCCCACCACATGCAGCCCCACGGGGGACAGGCACATGGGAAGGTGCTGGGTGGATGGTCAGGAACCCTTCGGGGTACTCCAGGAGAGGGATGCTGAGCTGCAAGGGGGGCAATCCTGCACCCCAAGGTTCTGCCCACAGCCCACCTGGGTGGTCCAGCCAGCCCCTCCCAGGGTGCACAGCACCCACGACGCTGGCCCCAGCCCCGAGCAGGACAAGGGCAGCAGCACTGTCACCAGCAGGCGGGCACCGCTGCGGCCCCCCCAGCGACGCGCTTCCTCGAGCGGCAGGGCAAGACCTGGAGCGCGGCGGCACTGGGGCTCAATTTTTTTTTTTCCTCACTCTTGCCTTTGGAGTCAGAAAATATTTCGATTTGCTCCTCTCCCCCTGCACACACCCAGCTCTGCTCCATTGTACTGGCATTCGGTTGCCTTCCAGGCTGGCCCCCCCCTCTCCCACCCGTTCCCAGGCTCTGCCCTTCCCATCAGCGCCGGGCCGGGACAGCCTGAGCCCCCAATTCCTCTGCCAGCCAAAACTCCAGTTGGTTGCAGTTAAATACCCCCCCCCAAATCCAACCCCCCCTTCTCCCCAGCAGCTTTAGGAAATAATTCTGGCAAATCCCACTATTGCATTTGGATGGAGCGGCGTACGCGTCAGAGACAGGGAGCGAGATGGCAAACAAAGGAAAAGAGGGAGAGGAGGGGAGCGCAGCGAGCGCAGGGCGAGGAGGGGGGAAAGGGCCGGCGGCGAGCTGGGGGCACCCAGGCCCAGCCGGGAAAGACAAATTCCAAGGAAGCAAAAAGGGGAAACGGCCCATTGGAGCGCACCTTGGCCAGGAAATCTCTATTTCCAGGGTCATCTGCGCTCCAGGGAAACTGGGAACTCCAGGGGAGAGCGGCCACGTTCCTCCTCTCCAGCACCCGGGCTGGCTGGGCTTGGGTTTTTTTTTTTGGCAATTAAAGTTTGGCTATTGCTGGTGCCGCCGCAGGAAGATCAAAATCCCGCTTGGCTTTATCCACCCTCCCTGGGCTGGTCAACCCAGCACTGCCGAGCTGAAGCAATTAGGGAAAGGTTTTCTCGGCTGGAATAGGGACTCCTTTGGGGGGCCAAGATCTCGGGGCTGAGGGGGTGCCTCGGGGGTGCCCGCACTCCTGGTCCCAGCAGCCTCCGGAGCGAGCCCAGCGAGGAGGAAACGTTTTGGGAGGGAAAAGAAACCCTGGCAGGAGGGGCAGCGGGAGGGGAGCCTGCCCCACCGCTCGGCCACGGTGCCCGAACGCGCGATGCCACCGGCGGGAAGGGGGGGAAAAAAAGGAAATAAAATAAAATAATAACGCTAATCGGCCGCCGCGGCCCCTCGCAGCCGGGGAATAACTTTGCACAACTTTGTGCCGCCGGCCCTCCGGCGCGCCTGGCCCGTCCCCAGGGAGAGCCCTCCGGCCCCTGCCCCCCGGCTCCAGCCCCCTGGGGTTCGGGGTCTCACCGGGGCGGGCTTCGGCTGCCCCACGCCACCCGCTCCACGGTGCTCGGGGGTCGCTGGT